>SJYX01001213.1:177214-207842 GCA_006410675.1 Oreotragus oreotragus | reverse complement strand
ATCAGGTGGCCAAAATATTGGAGTTTCAGCTTCAGCATCAGTCCTTTCAATGAATATTCAAGACTGATTTCCTTTAGGATGGACTGGTTGGATCTCCTTGCAGTCCAAGGGACTCTCAAGAGTCTCCTCCAACACCACAGTTCAAAAGCATCAATTCTTAAGCACTCAGCTTTCTTTATAGTCCAACTCTCACATCCCTACATGACTACAGGAAAAGCTATAGCTTTTACTAGACAGACCTTTGTTGGCAAAGTAATGTCTCTGCTTTTTAATATGCTCTCTAGGTTGGTTATAGCTTTTCTCCAAGGAGCAAGCATCTTTTAATTTCATTGCTGCAGTCACCATCTGCAGTGATTTTGGAGCCCCAAAATGTAAAGTCTGTCATTGTTTCTACTGTTTCCCCATCTATTTGCCATGAAGCGATGGGACCAGATGCCATGATCTTAGTTTTCTGAATGTCGAGTTTTCAGCCAACTTTTTCACTCTCCCATCAAGAGGCTCTTTAGTTCTTCTTCACTTTCTGCCATAAGGGTGGTGTCAGCTGCATATCTGAGGTTATTGATGTTTCTCCCGGCAGTCTTGATTCCAGTTTGTGTTTCATCTAATCCAGCATTTCTAATGATGTACTCTGCATATAAGTTAAATAAGCAGGGTGACAATATACAGCCTTGACATACACCTTTCCCTATTTGGAACCAGTCTGTTGTTCCCTGTCTAGTTTTGACTGTTGCTTCTTGACCTGCATACAGATTTCTCAAGAGGCAGGTCAGGTGGTCTGGTATTCCCATCTCTTGAAGAATTTCCCAGTTTATTGTGATCCACACAACACAGTCAAAGTCTTTGACATAGTCAATAAAGCAGAAATAGATGCTTTTCTAAAACTCTCTTGCTTTTTTGATGATCCAACAGATGTTGGCAATTTGATCTCTGCATACTCAAATGTCTCATGTGACATTTGGGAGGTGGGAAAGAGAAGACGGGAGAGACAAGAGAACTGAGCTTTACATTGGGTCAGACAGTAGAACATGGGGAAGAAAGAGCTGCTAAGGGGAGGTGAAAATGAGACACTGAAAACCAGAACTGAGGCCAAGTGACCCTGACCACCTGAGTTCCCTGGCCTTGCTACCCGAGGATGGCAGAGCACAGTGCTGCCTGCTCGAAATGCAGGCAGTAAGTGGATGCAGTGAGGGACAAGTTATTTCTTAAATCTTAAAGGACATAAGCAGAGGTGTCATCTCTGCTGACATCTGGGTTTAGGTGTTGAATATTTCCACCTCCTACAGTTTATTTTCAGGAGTTTGTCATTACTATCTGTATTTCGCTGCTATATAGGGAGTTACCTACCAACAAAGGAAAAACATAAACTTACTTTTCATGTAAAACTGACTTTTGAGCACTTTTCAGTTGTCATCAGGGGCCCACTAACACTAAAGTCAAACAATGTTGCCTGAGAAATCTGCACATTTAAGTTGTTTAATACAAGTACCTTACACCTGGCCCTTCTGTTTGTAACATCCAAAGATAGCAAGAAAATATGAGAGTGTGCACATCTGACAGTGCAAGAGTAAATGAAAGCAGGCATCCCTCAGTTAAGTGTGTCCTACATTATAAATGAATGAATGGGCAGAGGAGTGAGTGAATGAGCAAACTTACCTGTCAGAAAACTCTTTTCAAGAGTAGAGTGAGTTTCTTTCCTTCTTTTCCTAATTGAGAAAAATCTGCTGATCTGATATGCTCCTCCAGTCTTGATCATATCATTTAAATTGTTTAATCAGTATGGTTTCCTCACAGGTCCTGAGTCAAATGACCAGGGGAAGAATTATATTCCCAGCTTTAATGTAGCAGTCAAGGAATTTTTCTTCATGATTATTTCCTATGAGTCCCTGCCTGCCCTGGCACTCTCAGCTAAAGGCCTGGATGCCCCCAATCTACATGCTTAGGGTCACCCTGTTCCTGAGCTGATCTTGACCAAGGCAGGAGCCTAGCTCCATCACCTGGTGGGACCTAGATACAATCTTGTCATTTGTTGTGGGTTTCAGGTGGGCCTTAGCAACCCAAGTGTCACTATAGTACTGCATACCTCAACATGCTATGCTTAGTCATCTGTACTTGACCTCCTCCTGTTTGCCCAGAGTTCTGCCCTGGATTCTAGTCCATTTGGCTAGAGCTCCAATTCTACCTGGATCTTAGCAACACAGTTCCATCTCCCCACCCCCATTCCTGTACTCTCAAACTCAGGCTGGGCAGAGATTTGAATAAACTGGACTTGGAAAACCGTGATCCTGTCCCTACTAGATTTTAAGTGCTAGCATTGCCTGGAAACAGTTCCCTTCTGACAGAGTGACCTCCCTTAAGTGTCAACATGGAAGTGAGCCAACAGTCTTAAAATTATTTCCCTGTCAATCTTAGGCAGATGGGGGCAAGTGGGGCTAATATCAGTCTGGTGGGTTAGGCATGGCAGCAGACAGTGACATTCAAGGTCAGGTGGTTGACATCTAGGGCAGTGGTTTACTTTGAGACCATCTGTTTGTTTTGGGCAGGTACAGTAGCTGGGTCTCAACTCTTGAGAAAAGATGGATAAGAACTTACTTAATTGGCCTGAGGTTCTAGGGAAGTCTCCAGTTCTAATAGGCTACCAGCTTGCCAGACAGGGAAACTCAAATGGGTGCCAGCATCTATAGATTAGTTCACCACAGGGTGGGAGAGAAAGAGGGCAGAGCTTTTGAGACTGTGGGGCTCAATGAACTAGTAATTTGAAATCAATTTAAAGGGTCTCTATAAGCATTTTTAAAAATGAAATGAAATGCATAGGATAAGCCAGAACAGAAAGTATCAAAGTATATGGAATGTGGTAAAGAGTATGTTTCATGAAACTTTTCCTTCCATTATATAAACTTTACCTGTACTGTCTGTGAGATATGTGAGTAAAGGGGAAGTGGGGGATGAGGGGAGAGAGAGATGTATTTTCATTTTCAGTCTGAGGTTTTGACACATGCAGAAAGTGAAATATAAGCAATAAACAAATATTTGCAATAAATATAATGGATGAATCTCAATACTCAAAATAAATTTTAAGCTCTGTCAGAAAACCACAATTGCATAAAAATAGATGTGCTATTACATGTTACTGCTGGTGGTAGCAACAAAATAGAAATCATTCGAATGTCTATTTAAGAAAAACTGAGTAAACTAGAGTTCATGCTACTTTGCAGAATTATACAGTAGTTAAACATTTATGCTTCAAAATACCTGCTCTTTGAGACCCCATGGACTGTAGCCTGCCAGGCTCCTCTGTCCCTATGTGCTATTACATGTTACTGCTGGTGGTAGCAACAAAATAGAAATCATTCGAATGTCTATTTAAGAAAAACTGAGTAAACTAGAGTTCATGCTACTTTGCAGAATTATACAGTAGTTAAACATTTATGCTTCAAAATACCTGCTCTTTGAGACCCCATGGACTGTAGCCTGCCAGGCTCCTCTGTCCCTGGAATTCTCCAGGTAAGAATACTGGAGTGGGTTGCCATTTCCTTCTCCAGGGGATCTTCCTGACCCAGGGGTTGAACCCACATCTCCTACACTGCAGGCAGATTCTTTACTGACTGAGCTACCAGGAGTGTTTACCAAATGTCAGGAAGAATTCTAAGGGCTTAACTCATTTTATCTTCACAATATGCCTTTGAGGTAAGTACCATTACTGTTGCCATTTTAAACATAGAGTACTGAGGCAAAATGCAGGTAAATTAATGAAGGTCATATATCAGAACAACAATTTGAACCCTGGCAGTCTTGTGCCAGAGTCAACTTAAGCCATGATACTTCCTTTTAATAAATATATTTAAGAAATTCATCAGGAATGAGATAAAACAGTATTTATCAGATTAAAAAAGGGCTTCCCAATGGTGCTAGTAGTAAAGAACCCGCCTGCCAGTGCAGGAGATAAGAGATGCAGGCTCAGTTGCTGGGTCAGGAAGATCCTCTGGAGGAGGAGATTCCAACCCACTCCAGTATTCTTGCCTAGAGAATCCCATGGACAGAGGAGCCTGGTGGCCTACAGTTCGTAGAGTCACAAGGATTCAGGTACAACTGAAGAGACTTAGCATGCACTCACACATCAGATTAGAATAAAAGGAGTAAAACCCTTGGTGGAGTGGCAGTGGAAAAACAGGCATACTAGTCCAGTCTTCGGAACACAGCAACTAAGGATCTCTAGTGTAGTCTGTACAGGCAAAAAGTATTAAAACTTGATATTTTCATATACAACTTCTTTTAGTAATGCATGAGGAAATAATTTTAAACAAAAAAGTTGTTTAAATATTTATATCTGTACCATTAATAACAAAAAAATATGAGTATGCAAATGCCCTGATTTGAGGGTTGGTTTGGCAAAATATAAAGTAAAATAATGTAAGCATATAACTACTAAAACGATAACTTGGTGATCTACATTTGTGTATCTAAATGTGCATAGAATCTTAAGTGGAAAAAGATCCAAACTAATACATACACAGTCACTTAAATTAGATGTTATACTTTTGCTATAGCAGATAAGGACCGAGAGATTTATGTAAACGGTTAGCTCTGCTGCTGCTGTTCTTCAGTTGCTCAGTCATGTGCATCTCTTTGCGACCCCATGGATTGCATGCAGCATGCCAGGCTCCTCTGTCCCTCACCATCTCCTGGAGGTTGCTCAAACTCATGTCCATTGAGTTGGTGATGACATCCAACTATCTCATCCTCTGTCATCCCCTTTTCCTCCCCTAGCTCTGTTAGCACAATAAAATCTTTGTGCTTTATTTCCTTAAAATTTTAAAAAATGTGTAATAACAGGGACAATGATTATGTCATCCCTTAATAAGGCCGAATTCATGAAGCAAGGTCTATAAAGGTCATTTCCTCTGAGAACCAATTCTAGAGTGTTAGTACCTGCCAATATATATGTGTGTATCTGAGCCTGGCGTTAGGATAATAGAAAGGTCTTTCAACCCTGCTTCTTGGTGTAGAGAACTTAATTCAGTCTTTCTAAATCAGAATTTCCAGGAAAGTGACCCAAGTATCATCTGTATTTTGAGGGAAAAAAAAAAAAAGAAGAAACTCTAGGAATATGTTTGAAAACAAATGAATAAGTTTGCCTGTTTTCCATAACCACTAAATAAAGTCTTTTATTTCAGCTAATTTTTAGGTATGTGCTATGTCACTTTGGAGAAGGCAATGGCACCCCACTCCAGTATTCTTGCCTGGAAAATCCCATGGACGGAGGAGCCTGGTGGGCTGCAGTACATGGGGTCGCTAAGAGTCAGACACGACTGAGTGACTTCACTTTCACTTTTCACTTTCATGCATTGGAGAAGGAAATGGCAACCCACTCCAGTATTCTTGCCTGGAGAATCCCAGGGACGGGGGAGCCTGGTGGGCTGCCATCTATGGGGTCACACAGAGTTGGACATGACTGAAGCGACTTAGTAGTAGTAGTAGTATGTCACTTTAGTCATGTCCAACTCTTCGCAATCCTATGGACTGTAGCCTGCCAGGCTCCTCTGTCCATGGGGTTCTCAAGAATACTGGAGTTGATTGCCATGCCATTCTCCAGGGGATCTTCCTGACCAGGGATTTTCTCCTGTATTGGCAGGCGAATTCTTTACCACTAGAACCACCTGGGAATCCCAATTTGTTAAGTATGAAATGTTCTTCCTAGTTATTAACGTTTACAGAACATATTCATTAAAAGGTACCATTAAAGTACATACTTTTTAAAAAGCAGTGGAAAAAATGTTAGCAAACGACTAGAAAGCTGGATTTAGACAAGGAAGAGGAACCAGAGATCAAATTGCCAACATCTGTTGGATCATAGGAAAAGCAAGAGAGTTCCAGAAAAAAATCTATTTCTGCTTTATTGATTATGCCAAAGCCTTTGACTGTGTGGATCACAATAAACTGTGGAAAATTCTTAAAGAGATGGGAATACCAGACCACCTGACCTGCCTCTTGAGAAATCTGTATGCAGGTCAAGAAGCAACAGTTAGAACTAGACATGGAACGACAGACTGGTTCCAAGTAGGAAAAGGAGTACGTCAAAGCTGTATATTGTCACCCTGCTTATTTAACTTATATGCAGAGTACATCATAAGAAATGCCAGGTTGGATGAAGCACAAGCTGGAATTAAGACTGCCAGGAGAAACATCAATAACCTCAGATATGCAGATGACACCACCCTTATGGCAGAAAGTGAAGAAGAACTAAAGAGCCCCTTGATGAAAGTGAAAGAGGAGAGTGAAAAAGTTGGCTGAAAACTCAACATTCAGAAAACTAAGATCATGGCATCTGGTCCCATCACCTCATGGCAAATAGTTGGGGAAACAGTGGAAATAGTGAGAGACTTTATTTTAGGGGGGCTCCAAAATCACTGCAGATAGTGACTGCAATCATGAAATTAAGAGACACTTGCTCCTTGGAAGAAAAGTTATAACCAACCGAGATAGCATATTCAAAAGCAGAGACATTACTTTGCCAGCAAAGGTCCATCTAGTCAAAGCTATGGTTTTTCCAGTAGCTGTGTATGGATGTGAGAGTTGCACTATAAAGAAAGCTGAGCACTGAAGAACTGATGCTTTTGAACTGTGGTGTTGGAGAAGATTCTTGACAGTCCCTTGGACTACAAGGAGATCAAATCAGTCAATCCTAAAGGAAATCAGTTCTGAATATTCATTGAAAGGACTAATGCTGAAGCTGAAACTCTAATACTTTGGCCACCTGATGCGATGAACTGACTCATCTGAAAAGACGCTGATGCTGGGAAAGATTGAAGGTGGGAGGAAAAGGGGATGACAGAGGATGAGATGGTTGGATGGTAACACCAACTCAATGGACATGATTTGAGTAAACTCCATGAGTTGGTGATGAACAGGGAGGCCTGGCATGCTGCAGTCCATGGGGTCGCAAAGAGTTGGACATGACTGAGCGACTGAACTGAACTGAGAAAGAACCTAAATATTCACCACTTTTTGAGACTGATCAAATAATTGTACTTTCACACAATGGAAAACTATGCTGCTTTTTTTTTTTTTTAATAAGGCAGAACCCTATGTACAAATACAAAATGTCTCAAACATATATTAGTAAAATATAAATGTGAGATACATTGTGCTAGAGTTATGCCTCCCCTCCTCCCCAGTTTGTATGTTCAAAGATTGTCTCTGGAAGTTGCCTCTGGGCTTGGTTGATTGAGGTTACAGAGATTAGGTAAAAGAGTAGATTGACTTTTTTTATACACTTTTGCATTTATGGCTCAGAGGTAAAGCATCTGCCTGGAATGCTGGAGACCTGGGTTCGATCCCTGGGTTGGGAAGATCCCCTGGAGAAGGAAATGGCAACCCACTCCAGTAATCTTGCCTGGAGAATCCCATGGAGGGAGGAGCCTAGTAGACTGCAGTCCATGGGGTCACAAAGAGTCAGACACGACTGAGCGACTTCACAAATAATAAAATATGAATAGGTACAAAGTGAATCCGTCTACCTAAATCTCGTGCATTGTTAATTGTTGCCAAATTATCTGTGATGTCAACCCAGATCTAAGTGTGACACTCACTACAAGTCTTTTGCAGGCCTAAGTCATGTTATTGCTTTGGTTTCTAGGGCTGTTCTGTTGGTCTTCCTTCTGGTGGTCAGCTCTTAATTAGTGTTTGTCCTATTTTTTCTCTGGGAATGTATCTATTCTTGTATTTTAAAGTATTCTCATTTCAGCTACCTGGGGCTTCCTGGTGGTGTAATCAGCAAGAGAAGAGGCCTTTGTTCTTTTTCTGTTGACCTAATAAAGTCAGAGAGATACCCAACAAAGCAAGCAAACACATCCCAGAATCTAGTACCATCAGAACACTCAGCACCATCTTTTCTTTCAGTTTCATCCAGTTAGGCATTTCTTTTCACAAGGAGAATTTCTTCTAGCAAGCTGTGTGAAGCCTACCAAATACAAATACTTCTGTGAGATGTAACCTCTTTATTGAGCAATGAAGTGTTGGGGGTTTACAATGAAATATGACTGGTTAAGATTCCTTGAGAAAGATTTTAAGAGGGAATTTAAAACATAATTTGAACATAACAAATATATGTAAAAATAATGGAATATTTAAACTTGTAGAAGGTACAACGAATGTCAAGTGTGAACCGTAATATAAACTGAACTTTGGTTATTATGATGTGTCAATGTAGGTTCATCATTTGTAACAAATGTACTACTCTTGTATGGGATGTTGATAATGTGAAGGTTATGCATGTGGGAGAAATAGGCAGTGTATGAGAAATCTCTATCCCTTCCTCTCAATTTTGCTGTGAACCTAAAACTGCTCTTTTAAAAAAACCTTAAAAAGAAACCCCAACAGAATCTAATTAATAAGTTGAGAAACAAAGCTACAGAAATTTGAGGGTTTAATAAAAAAAAAAAAAAAAAGCTTGGAAAAATTGTGATATGTTAAATTGCCTGTATATGACACTGTCCATAAGCCTATAAATATATAGTTTACTTGTAATTCCCTTATTTGAGGAAACACCTCATTTTATTACAGAAGCATCACATAACAAAGCCACAAGAAAACTGTAGAGGTCAACTTGTTTCTTCTTCCATGAAGGATTAAAATCATTGCCACACTATTCATAGCAGAGGATCCCCTAGAAATTCTAGACAGGCACTTTCTCTCCCAAGGCAACAATTTCCATTTCCTAATGATTCTCTCACTATTAGAAAGTGGTTTTTGTTTTTGCAGTGTCAAGACACTGTCTTTTATAATTTCTAGCCTGTGATTCTTGCAAGTGAAAGTGAATCACTCAGTTGTGTCCAGCTCTTTGTGACCCCATGGACTGTAGCCCACCAGCCTCCTCTGTCCATGGAATTCTCCAGGCAAGAGTTCTGGAGTGGGTTGCTGTTTCCTTCTCCAGGCGATCTTCCCAACCCAGGGATCAAACCCAGGTCTCCCACATTGCAGACTGACTCAGCCACCAGGGAAGCCTCTGCGACTCTTTGCCTGTTACCTAGAGAAAATTCTTTATTCCACCTTTATTTTTGAAAGGCATTTTCCCTGATACAGAATTCTAGGTTGATATTTGTTTCCTTTCAGTACCTTAAAGATGTTATTATACTGTCCTTTCACTTATATTGTTTCCAACAGAAATTTCTTATCATTCCTATCTTTGTTTAAACAAAGTCTAACTTCTTTTAAGCTTTTATCTTTATCATATTTTGAACAGCTTATTGGTGTCTTCATGTCATTTTCTTCATGCGTCTTGTGCTTAGGGTCTGCCAGACTTTTTGGAGCAGTGGATTTACAGTTTCCATCAAAATTGAAGCCATTATTTCCTCAAACACGTTTCCTGTACACCCTTCTCCTCTCCTTCGGGAAGTCCAATTACTACTGAATTTGTCCCACAGCTCACTGATGCTCCATCAAATGTGTTTTCCAATTCACTTTTCTTTTTTGTTCTACTTTGGGTAGCGTCTATTGCTGTCTTCAAGTTCACTGATCTTTTCTCCTGCAGTGTCTACTCAGTTGTTATCATATCCATGGTAGTTTTAATCGCACATGTTGTATTTTTGATCTTTAATATTTGATCTTTTTAAAAAATAATTTTCATGCCTCAACTTAAGTTTTGAATCTGTGGAATACCATCTTAATATGTTTATCCAATAATCCTAAAATACATGTCAATCCTGAGTTGGTTTTTATTGATTGATATATCTTTTTATAATATTTTGCTTTTTTCCTTTCCTGATAAGTTTTCATTGGATTCCAGAAATTGAGAATAATAATGACTTGAGACACACTACACACACACATACACACACACATACTCACACACACACGTACATGTGTAATTTCTCCATACAAAGGGAAATTTTTCCTAATTTTTTCTAATTATTAGTATCCATCAGCTTATTCTGTAGGATACTAGAATATTCTGATAACCAGGTTCTTTTGTGGTTTATATATGTTGAGTTTTAAAATCATATAGTATTATTATTATTTTTTTTTTGGACAGTAATGCTGAAAGAATTAAGTTATGGCTGATGGAATCAAGTGCCTTTTTTAATAATCAATAGGGTGGTGGATGGAATGAGATTCTAGAATCTCTTCTCTGTTGACTGATGAATAGGATCAACTCTTTATACTTTAGTAAAATCTTCCTATTCATTTTATTAATTTGTTAAGTGACTTCCCATGGTTTTCTTGAAGTATTTACTTATTTGTAGTAGCAGGTTGACTAACTGATGATTTTTTTAATCCTTCTGTATACTGTCACCTGAAATTAATACATAGTTTAAAGGAGAATTTCCAATAGATTTAGCCTTTCTGATCTTTGATTTTGTTATGGGTAAAAAGAATAAATAATAAATCTTATTTATTACTTAAATGTAATATATAATATTAATTATTATATTTAATAATAAATAATAAACCCTCATAGCTCAGTTGGTAAAGAATCCGCCTACAATGAAGGCGACCCCAGTTTGATTCTTGGGTCAGGAAGATCCCCTGGAGAAGGGATAGGCTACCCACTCCAGTATTCTTGGGTTTCCCTGTGGCTCAACTGGTAAAGAATCCGCCTGCAATGTGGTAGACCTGGGTTCGGTCCCTGGGTTGGGAAGATCCCCTGGAGAAGGGCAAGTTTACCCACTCCAGTATTCTGGCCTGGAGAATTCCATGGACTGTATAGTCCATGGGGTCGCAGAGTCGGACACGACCGAATGACTTTCACTCATCTAGTAAAACTTTAGATCACAAGAATTTGTGAGGATTAAGTGAGTTAACATTTCAGAACTTGCCTGACAGAATACCTGGCCTGTAGAAGGTCCACCATGACTATGATTTCCTCTGTTTGAGGGGACAGGGGTGTGAATGCTGTGAAACTGTGTATTTCCCTACTAGTGGCCCTTTTTCTGAATTCTGCTCTGAATCAGTCCTGAATAATTTTTAGACGATATGAGAAATCTATTTGAGAAAGTTCGTATGCTTTTGCCTGGTATACCTCTTTTGGTGCCACTCTTAGCTTCAGACATGATGTTACCTGCAATTAGGCCACATGATCTATGGTGAACAGACCAGATTTAACTTAGTGTAGTGGTTCTTGAACTGAGGTCCTCAGTCCACCAACATCAACAATACCTGGAAATTTATTAGAAATGTAAAATTTAGGCCCTAATTCAGACATACTAGATAAGAAGCTCTTGAGGTAGGACTCAGTAGTCCACGTTTTAACAAGCCCTCCAGGTAATTCTGATGCATGCTAAAGCTTGAGAATTAACGTTGGAGCAAAAGACGAAGATGTCAACTGTCTCTTAATAACTCTCCAATTCAGCCGTGTTGAAGGTAAATAAAAAGTTCAGAAGAAAGTGTGTATGGGATGGGGGTAAGAGGGTTGAAAAAGGTAATGTGTAAACTTACAGGGCTTGGAGTCAAAGATACATCCCTAAAGGGCAAAGGAGAGGATGTGAGGTCAGAGGAAAAACCCTAGGGATGTGGTGTGTGTCTGCACATGCATGCTTGTATGCATGCTTGTGTGTCTACTGCTTGAAAACCAGAAAGAAAACAATCTCCCTTAGCCAGGAAGAATAAGGAAGAAAAAGGGTAAGACTCTTAGGTGGTACTGTAGGCAGTAACCTCTAAATTTTTTTGAAAAGTTACATTCTTCCTGATATATTTTTAAGTTGATGTTTAAATGTTTCATAATAAAAGAGCTCAAAAAGGATATAGTTTCCAGCATCTTATAAATAAATCTATTTCATTGCTTTTAGGTTTTACCAGTGATACCTAAATGCCAGAGTATCTTGATACCCACATCATTCATTTTGAAAGTTTATAACAAGTTCTTCTTTCACAGTTGAAAATTTCACATGGCTCATTTTGCCTGCTTGAACTTGCATTTCCATTCCATTTCCTTGAGATTTTAACCTTGTGTAACATATTTCTATGTTTGGAAGTCTTTTACTGATCATCCTATCATTCTTCATAAAAATATACATGTGTATAAATTACAAGTTTAAAACATTTCCCTAAGGCTCTAAGTGTTATAAATAGTTTCTTTTGCACTGAGCACTGTAACAATTATTAGGAATACACAATTGAGCAGAACAGTGTATAAATTTTAAGTCTTTTTAAATCTAAAATGTAAAACTAATGGAAAGTAACATTTAAAAGTTATACAAATATAATATTTTTAAAAAGGAATAGATGAATATGAAGAGAGGCACAGAGATAGAAGGTGATACTGTAACATGGCAAACTCTTAACCATTGGTGAATCTAGGTGCTCATGTACTAGTCTTTTAACTTTTCTGAAGACTTAGTATTTCTCAAAATAAAAAATTAGGAGATGATGAGTTGGAAAAAGTATTATTTTTTGGAAGTCCCTCTTAATGAGATTGATCAAGATGCAGTTTATAGTACCTTGATTAAAGGGATTGTCACATGTCCTTTTGTTTGTAGCTTTAATGCTTCTCGGTGATGTACAATTATAATAAGATTTGAAATGTCTTTCTTTTACAAAGTAGAAGAATCGTTATGATAATGAGAAAAAGAACCTCTCAAAGGCAGGTGAATACTCAGATCAGTTTTAGGAAATTCATGTGGAACTTAAGGATCTGGAAATCAATTCCTTTAAAACTGTCTATGCCCCTGTACCCCTTGGAAAGTCTCCACATACCCCCAGGGGTGGAGTTTGAAGATCCCTGTGTGTGAAAAGGATTCTGACCTGGAAGTCAGAAGACCCAGGTTTGTTTTGAATTTTGTTTCTGTCACATTAGCTATGGAATCTGATGCAAAGTGGAGGGAATCAACATTTTTTTTAATTTTTATCCATGTGCCAGGCACTGATAATATGCTTCACATGTTAACCATTCACTACACACAGCAACTATAGATATGATGATCATTAGGCCCATTTTTAAATGGGAAAACTGAGGCTCAGGAGATAAAGGGCCTGGTTTGTGCGCTATGCAAATAGGTAATGATAAATCCAAGATTTAATTCCAGTTCTGACTCTAAAGCCATGCTGCAATCACTCTGTGAGAATGCTCCCTTGAACAAGTCTTTTTCCCACCATGGGCCTCAGTTCATTCACCTATGAAATTTAGGGAGAGGAGCTAGAAGAAACATAAAGTCGCTTCCAGAGTTGATACCCTGTGAGTTGATGTGCTCTGGAGGCCAAACCCAGGTGAAAGGGACTTCTAGAGATTTACACCCCATGGTTTTAAGAGACAATATAGAAGAGATTCAGAAGTTCACCTGACCTACTGGTGATTTCAACAGAATATATGCTGCACTAAAGTCTAAAGAGCTTGACCTGGTATTCACCCCAGACAGAATTAAGTGATAACTGATCTTAAAAAAATTAGTGGGCATCTAGTCACTCTTGCGTGGAAAACCCCCTGGGCAGAGGAGCCTGGTGGGCTGCAGTCCATGGGGTCGCTACGAGTCAGACATGACTGAGCGACTTCACTTTCACTTTTCACTTTCCTGCATTGGAGAAGGAAATGGCAACCCACTCCAATGTTCTTGCCTGGAGAATCCCAGGGACGGAGGAGCCTTGTGGGCTGCCGTCTGTGGGGTCGCACAGAGTCGGACACGACTGAAGCGACTTAGCAGCAGCAGCAGCAGCAGTCACTTGATATCTAAAAGGGAAGAAGGATCAACAAGGACCTACTGTATAGCACAGGGAATTCTGCTCAATGATGTGTGGCAGCCTGGATGGGAGGGGAGTTTGGAGGAGAAGGGATACATGTATAAGTATGGCAGAGTCCCTTTGCTATTCACCTAAAACTATCACAATATTGTTGATCAGCTATACTCCAATATAAAATCAAAAGTTTTGAAAAAGAGTAAAAGGGACTATGTTAAAAAACAAGAAAATACACATAGGCCTATTTAGGGTCAACGAAATCTATCCATAACAACCCACTTCCATTTTTCTTTTTTATATATAGTAGATCTGTTGAGTGCCTGGTACAGTCATAGGCCTACGAAGTGCCTAATTCTAGAATCAGTTAGAAATTACAGTGAAATGGTAACTAAGTGAAACCCAACTCTTTGATCCCATGGATTGTAGTCCGCTAGGCTTCTCTGTCCATGGGATTCTCCAGGGGATCTTCCTGACCCAGGGATTGAACCCGGGTTTCCTGCACTGCAGGCAGACTCTTTACTGTCTGTGCCACTGGGGAAGCCCAATGGTAACTAAGCTCATATGATATTTTAGAATATGTGGATCAGATGAACCTCATAAAGATTTATTCCTTTTTACTTTACATGTATCAGTTTCTCAAAATAGCAATCTATGTATACTGCTTTGACTTCATTGCTATAAATTACTCCTTATTTCTTAACTACTTGCAACCTGGGTCCAACTTCACTAGAATTATTTTCTCCAAGGTTATCAAACTACTCCCTCATTGATAAACTCAGTAAACTCATTTTAAGAATTTTTGTTCTTTGCGAGCTATCTGCCGCATTTGATATGCCTGATTTGTCTTTTCCTTCCTGCAATAATGTCCAGCTTTGGCTGACCCAATATTAAACTCGTCAACTTTTCCTCATATTTCTGAGCACTCTTCTCTTTGTTGGAGATTCTTTCTCCAAATACTGATTATATATGGCCACTGGTAAAGATTTTGTTCTTATCTAAGTCTTTTTTTTTAATCTAAATGATCTTCAACATCCTTATTCTCTGGAGAAATCTTCTAGAACCTCTGTTGATGACTAATAAACCAACACTTCAGGTTTGTGCTCCAAAGCATTTGCTCCTTGATATCTTCAGATAGCTATCTTCAAATTCAGTATGTTCCAAACCAATTAAAGTCTAACCCTGAATTTTCCTAACTCTGTTAATGAGACCATCATTGTCTTAGTCGTCTAGCCTAGAAATCTTGCTGCCTTTGACTTTTTCCAATATGCTTCTATATGATAATTAGGGAAAATATATTAAGGCCTTATAAAGAGTAGTAAAGTAATAAAGAACTGTATGCTTGCTTCAGAGATAGTGAGGGAGGGAGAAGCTGGGAATTAATTCCTAATTCATAAGTGGTCTGGAGGGAGAGGAACCCATTGAGAAAGTGTGCTCACAGTCACTTAATCAGTGGATTGCAAGTTCCACTGATAATGCCTTGAGTATGTTTCTCTTTTTGTCTCTTCCTTTCTGGCCACACTGCACTGGCTCAGTACCTTGTGTCTTTTGTCCTGGCTTCTTGTAATAGCCTGCTAAATGTAAAGGCCTTGGGCTTGATTTTAAAAATCTACCTGTACAAGTTAAAACAGGATTGATGTGAGCAAGCAACAGGGCATAGTAGGGGCAGAGGGAGTGGAAAGAAGTGTGCTTAGCTGGCAGTTAGAAACATGAGACAACAGTGTGACGTGGACCTCAACCAAGTTAGGCTAACTTGGGTCAGTCTGCAAGACCTAGAATAAGCGAGGTGATGGGCCTCTCCAGTTGAAGCGTGTCACAAAATTGGACTACTGTCTTTTTTTCTTTGAACAATGCATTACAGGGATGATGTAGAGTCTATCTGAGAGAGTAATTAAGATAGTGAGGGGCCCTAAAGGAATTGGGCCCTGAGGAATTGTTGACATTTAGATATCAACTGAAGATATTTAACTTGGAGAAAACATAAGGGAATTATTACAGTTGTTTTCACATACACAAAAGACCATCTTGTGGAAATCATCTAAGAACTTTGTGAATGTCAGAGTTGTCTTGAAATTGAATGCATTCATTTCAACAAATATTTATTGTAAGCCTATTCTATGCTAGGCACTGATAGACGAGATAGGCCCTACCCTGATGGAATCTGAGTTCTAGTCTGACAGAAAATAAGTGAGTAAACAAATAAATAATTGAGTAATATAATTTCAGATAGTGATAGGATCAGCTGCCTTAGGATAATAATAATATTATCTTTTGCTAGGATGGTGTGAGCCTAGATTTTATGATCATTTGGCAGGAAGATTTTAGAAGAAAGTTAGGCATTGGATTAGATGACCTTAGGGAACCCTTCAACTCTAGGATTTTATGGTTCTTCCCTTCTACTATCAGCTACCATACTAGGACTTTCTCACAGATACCCTGAGGCTTAGAAACCCCAAACTCCTTGCTATTCCAGGAACAAGCCCTGCATTGAGGTTAGCGAGTCAACAGTGACTCAGTGTGAGTATTTGCCCGTGTGGTTTCTTTGCCCGGAATGTCTTCCTCTCACTTCTTTGCCTCTCAAAATTCTTCTTGCCCATCAAGGTTCAACTCAAAGATAAGCTTGTAACTAAGCATTCTGGATACCACTGAGATATGTTGTTCTCTGCTCTGGGCCCAGTGGCTAATAGCTTGTAGCACTATTAAAGCACTTACTGTATTTTATCTGTATCATAGTTCACTATATCTTTGTCTACTTCCCTATTAGTTTCTGACTTTTTTGAGGGCAGGAACCATATATTCCTCCTTTTATAATGTTCTGTAGAACAAATTTCCCAGTCATTGGTTAGCATCAAGAAGATATTCAACAAATAAATGTGACAGTAGGCAATATATGTATTCATTATTATCTGGAGTGAATTAGACTGCTTTAAGTAGGAAAATAAGAACCTACTGGGTTTAGCTAATGACTCTCCCTCTCAGTCTCTTCTGTGTCTTTCTCTGCCTACTAGCTATGATGAGCAGGTTGCCTAACATCTTTAAGACTTAGTTTCTTCATTCATAAAATGGCAAGAAAAATAGTATCTACTTCAAAGATTGTTGTAAGGATTAATTATAATAGTCCAAGAAGATTGTTGTAAGGATTAAGTATAACAGTCCAAGTCAAATGCCTAGGTCAGTACTTACCACATAATTAGTCCTCACTAAATATTAACAATTATTATTAAGACTAGGCATCCTGCCCTCCAATAGTTTTATGGTTTAAAGGTCTGGTTTAAAGAGTTTAAATACTGGTTTGATATTAGGGAAAATTTCCATCATCCTATTAGGCAAAGATAATTTGAGACAGAAAATTAAAAAGGAAGCCTCTACTTATACTGAATTGTTAAACAGTATAAAAGAAAAACTAAATACATTTACCAGCAAGAGCCTTTATAGGGGATGGGCATTAGAAACAACCTCCTCTTTATGAAAAAGAAATAGACGGTTCAGAGAGGTTCAGTGACTTGCCTGATGTCACACAGCTAAGGGACAGATTAACTGTAACATTCCAGGTCTGCCTGGCTCCTTAGCCACTGCTCTTTCTGCTACACCCTGCTGCTTCTCAGCTACGTGGATGAGGCCAACACAGATTAGAGATGATGTTACTCCAAAGCCTCACAGGCCTCAATTCTTCACTGCCAGCATTCTCTGGGCAGCACGCCTAATTTCATACTGTTAGAGCTGAGGCTGCTGATACTCTTCCAGCCTTAGGGAGAACTGACTCATGGCTGAGGCAGGCTGGAGCCTGCAGGTGAAGGTTATCTAGGGTTCCATCTGTGAAAGCCTGCGTGTGTGTGTGTTCTGTCTGACTCTTTGCGACTCCCTGGACTGTAGCCGCCTCTGTCTATGGAATTTCCCAGGCAAGAATATTGGAGTTGGTTGCCATGTTGTACTCCAGGGTATATTACTGACCCAGGGGTCGAACCCGCCTCTCTTGTGTCTCCTGGATTGGCAGGTGGATTCTTTACCACTGTACCACTTGGGAAGCTCCTGTGAAAGGCTGGAGGCATGGCAAAGGCAGAGGATCTGAGCTGATGTGCATTTACCCCAGGAAAAGAAAGACAGCACTACACCGTTCTGCATTTAGTGTGTCAGGAAGACAAACTGCGGAGTGGATCAAGACGCACCCATAATGCCAAACCCAAGCAAAAAGAGAATTTTCAGGAACTTATTTACAAAACAGAAATAGACTTACAAACATAGGAAACAAACTTATTGTTACCAAAGGGGAAAGCGGAGAGGGATAAATTAGGAATTTGGGATTAACAGGTATTATATATAAAATAGACAAATAACAAGGACCTACTATACGGCACAGGGAACTATATTCAGTATCTTGCAATAAACTATAATGGTAAAGAATCTGAAAAAGAATATATATATATATACATATATATATATATGTTCTATGAATCACTGAAACTAACACAACATTTTAAATCAACTGTGCTCCCATTTAAAATAAAAAGATCCTCAGGACTTCCCTGATGGTCCAGTGGTTAAGACTCTGTGCTTTGGTCAGGGAACTAAGATCCCACATGTGCAGCCAAAAAAAGGAAAGGATTTTCAATCTATGCCTAGAGCAGGAAGCAAAAATCAGGAAGGATAGCCCTCATCCCCTTGCTCTTTGAGAAGTGGTGTGATGCTAACAAAAATGTGAAAAGAGGTAAAGTTACTCTGATCTTAAGCGGGGAATGTTCCGCTGCAGAAGTGAGAATAAACAGAGAGAAGAGAAGAGAGCCCACTGAGAGGAGAAATGGTAAATCACATCTTGCTATTTTTCTTGAATCATGACCTTAAAGGAATTATGTAACAGAATAACTGGCTAATATTGAACTTAATATTATTAATACATTATGTCTAAATGCACTTGTTCAGCTACAAAGAGCTCTCATTTCAATAATCAACAATATTCCAATTAATAAACATTTAGTGAGATTTTGCTTGTGCAAAGTGTGACCACTTCTCCCCATTCAAATGAGATGACATGATTTGTAAAGTTTTTCCTAAATATGGATCAAGCATGCCCTGCTTCTCACTCTAGGTTATGGAGGCTCCTCTGCCACGAAAGAGGGAAGCCATGGATGAAATGAAGCATCTTCCTGAGGAGTCAATTACTTGAGGTTTTCTGTATGCGTGTTTAAGTGTGGGTGAAGGGTGAATTTTTGTATTAAAACAACCATTTTCTGTTTTGTGGAGTAGAGGACAGAGTCTGCTTCTTTGGGTTTTGTGGGCAGGTTCTAGTGTAATAGAGATTTTTTGTTAGTGGTAAAATGTGAAAAGTACTAAATCTTAACAGAGATGTTCAGATTAATGCACTTTGTTGTTTAGTCACTAAGTTGTGTCCAACTCTTGTGACCCCATGGACTGTAGCCCACCAGACTCCTCTGTCCATGGGATTTCCCAGGCAAGAATACTGGAGTGGTTGCCATTTTCTTCTCCAGGGGATCTTCCTGACCCAGGGTTTGAACCTGCATGTCCTACGTTGGCAGGTGAATTCGTTACCACTGAGCCACCAGGACAGCCTCAGTAATGCACTTCAGTTCAGTTCAGCTCAGTTCAGTTCAGTTCAGTTCAGCTCAGTCGCTCAGTCGTGTCCAACTCTGCGACCCCATGAATCGCAGCACGCCAGGCCTCCCTATCCATCACCAACTCCTGGAGTTCACTCAATCTCACGTCCATCGAGTCCGTGATGCCATCCAGCCATCTCATCCTCGGTCGTCCCCTTCTCCTCCTGCCCCCAATCCCTCCCAGCATCAGAGTCTTTTCCAATGAGTCAACTCTTCGCATGAGGTGACCACAGTACTGGAGTTTCAGCTTTAGCATCATTCCTTCCAAAGAACACCCAGGACTGATCTCTTTTAGAATGGACTGGTTGGATCTCCTTGCCGTCCAAGGGACTCTCAAGAGTCTCTCCAACACCACAGTTCAAAAGCATCAATTCTTCGGCACTCAGCCTTCTTCACAGTCCAACTCTCACATCCATACATGACCACAGGAAAAACCATAGTCTTGACTAGATGGACCTTAGTCGGCAAAGTAATGTCTCTGCTTTTCAATATGCTATCTAGGTTGGTCATAATTTTTNCATCCATACATGACCACAGGAAAAACCATAGTCTTGACTAGATGGACCTTAGTCGGCAAAGTAATGTCTCTGCTTTTCAATATGCTATCTAGGTTGGTCATAATTTTTCTTCCAAGGAGTAAGCGTCTTTTTATTTCATAGCTGCAATCACCATCTGCAGTGATTTTGGAGCCCCAAAAAATAAAGTCTGACACTGTTTCCACTGTTTCCCCATCTATTTCCCATGAAGTGATGGGACCAGATGCCATGATCTTCATTTTCTGAATGTTGAGCTTTAAGCCAATTTTTTTACTCTCCACTTTCACTTTCAAGAGGCTTTTTAGTTCCTCTTCACTTTCTGCCTTAAGGGTGGTGTCATCTGCATATCTGAGGTTATTGATATTTCTCCCGGCAATAGGCATATTAAAATTTCATTAATTCAGGCTGCATTTATTTGGAATTTTAATAATCTGCAGAAGTACTATAGTCTATGTATATATAAAAATGATGATGAGAACTACTTCATTTATTATGATGTTGATTTAAACAGTAAAAAAAACTTATGAAAAACACCCGCAAACACTTTATAAGGAGCACTTTGTATTCAAATACTTAATACATGGATTATAAGTATTCTTATCTACCCATCAAAGCAAATGTAAAAATCTCATCAGTCTCATTTTGAATGACATTATGTATCTGGATGTTTATAAAACTTCCTTTGATGTTCTTGAACAATATTTTTATAATCAGGGCTTTTCCTTTACTTTACTTCTCTTCCTGCCATTCGTGATAATCAGTAAGGTTTAAATCACCAACCACCTCCCATTTTCTACCACATAAACTTTCTAAAGAAGGTGTGGTTTCCTAGCTTCTAGTTGGGCAAGTTGTAACAGGGTTATTGTACTGAGGTTCCTCAATACAGTTACCCTTGGAATGACCTTGTAAGCTTCAATTCAGAGAAAAAACTTGGCAAATAATAACCCAATAGGCCATTCCCCAGGGAAACCTTTAATCATTTGTAGCCTTGAACAAGTCATTCTATTTAGACATATGACAATTGTCACAAATATTCCTTCCAAAGCCAGTGAAACAAAAGTTTACAGTTTAATTTCCATCTTTATAGAATTCCCAACTAAGAGAATGGCAAATTCTACATAAAGGACATTTGCTGCACGCACAATATGTTGCAAGCACATTGGTTTTTTTTTTTTAATCAATTTGTTTTATTTTTTATTAATTCTTTTTGGCTGTGTTGGAGCTTTGTTGCTGTGTGTGGGCTTTCTCTAGTTTCAGAGGGTGGAGGCTACTCTCCAGTCATGATCTGCAGGCTTCTCATGGTGGCTTCTCTTGCTGTGGAGCACAGTCTCCAGAAGGTGTGGGTTCAGTGGTTGCAGCTTTTGGGCTTAGCTGCCTCACAGCATGTGGCATCTTAGTTCCTGAACCGGGGATCGAACCCATTACCCTGCCTTGACAGGTGGATTCTTAACAATTGGATGCCCAGGGAAGTCATGCACATTCAGTTCTTAATTCTTAATACTGCTGTGTACGTCATTAATTCTCAATATTGCATAAGCATCACAATTTAAAGCGTTTACTACATTTATAGTTACTATAAACTACTGGCTATATTCTCTGTGTTGTGCGATATATCCTTGTAGCTTATTTTATGCTTAATAGTTTATATGTCTTATTCCCCTACTGATATTGCTTGCCACCCCTTCCCTCTCCCCACTGGTAAGCACTAAATTAGTTTGTTCTCTCTATCTGTGAATCTGCTTCTTTTTTTGTTATGTTCTCTAGTTTGTTATATATTTTTAGATTCTGCATATAAGTGATACAGTATTTGTCTTTCTCTGACTTATTTCACTTAGCATAATACCCTCCAAGTCCACCCATGTTGCTACAAATGGAAAAAAGTTTCATTCTCTTTTATGGTTGAATAGTATTCCATTGTATATATGTCTCTCTGTCTCATATATATATATATATATATATGAGTATATATATATATACACACTACATCTTCTCTATCCATTCATCCATTCACGGACACTTAGCTTGCTTTCATATCTTGGCAATTGTAAATAATGCTGCTATGAACATCAGGAGCACCATTTCTTTGATGACTGCCAGGTCCAACGGTACCTGCTTCTAAAATATGAAGCAGGAAGAGATGAGACTGGCAAGGTGGTAGAGCCTGGTGAGTGAGTAGCAGGGGTGCATAGTTGAAGGAGGACTTTGAATGCAACACAGAAGAGCTTAAATTTTCTACAACAAGCAGGGGAAATCAATTTCAGTTCCTGAGCAGCTGGGTGAAGTGATGACAGGGGTGTGAGAGTTAAAACAATCTGACTAATGTTTAGGATGTGTTGGAATAGATTTAAGAATGTTACACATACACAATTCAGTACTTGGAGGTGATCTCAGAAATGACAGAATGATCTTGCTTTGTTCCAATGCAAACCTTTCAACATCACAGTAATCCAAGTCCTTGCCCCAACCACTAATGCTGAAGATGCTGAAGTTGAACAGTTCTATAAAGACCTATAAGACCTGGAACTAACACCAAAAAAGATGTCCTTTTCATCATAGGGGACTGGAATGCAAAAATAGGAAGTCAAGAGATACCTGGATTAACAGGCAAATTTGGCCTTGGATTACAAAACGAAGCAGGTCAAAGGCTAACACAGTTTTTCTAAGAGAACACAGTGGTCATAGCATACACCCTCTTCCAACAACACAGGAAAATAATCTAAACATGTCAATACCAAAATCAGATTGATCATATTCTTTGCAGCCAAAGACGGAGAAGCTCTATACAGTCAGCAAAAAACAAGACCAGGAGCTGACTGTGGCTCAGATCATGAACTCCTTATTGCCAAATTCAGACTGAAATTGAAGAAAGTAGGGAAAACCACTAGACCATTCAGGTATGACATAAATCAAATCTCTTATGATTATACAGTGGAAGTGACAAACAGATTCAAGGGATTAGATCTGATAGACACAGTGCCTGAAGAACTATGGATGGAGGTTTGTAACATTGTACAGGAGGCAGTGATCAAGACATCCCCAAGAAAAAGAAATGCAAAAAAGGCAAAACGGTTGCCTGAGTAGGCCTTACAAAAAGGTGAGAAAAGAAGAGAAGCAAAAGACAAAGGAGAAAAGGAAAGACATACCTATCTGAACGTAGAGCTCCAAAGAATAGCAAAAAGAAATAAGAAAGCATTCTTATAATGCAATGCAAAGAAATAGAGGAAAACAACAGAATGGGAAAGACTAGAGATCTCTTCAAGAAAATGAGAGATACCAAGGGAAGATTTCATGCAAAGATGGGCACAATAAAGGACAGAAATGGCATGGACCTAATAGAAGCATAAAATATTAAGAAGAGGTGGCAAGAATACACAGAAGAACTATACAAAAAAGATCTTCATGACCCAGATAGAGTCAGACATCCTGGAGTGTGAAGTCCAGTGGGCCTTAGGAAGCATCACTATGAACAAAGTTAGTGGAGGTGATGGAATTCCAACTGAGATATTTCAAATCCTAAAAGCTGATACTGTTAAAGTACTGTACTCAATATGGCAGCAAACTTGGAAAACTCAGCAGTGGCCACAGAACTGGAAAAAGTCCGTTTTCATTCCAATCCCAAAGAAAGGCAATCCCAAAGAACGTTCAAACTACCAAATAATTGCATTCATTTCACATGCTAGCAAGGTAATGCTCAAAATCCTGCAAGCTAGGCTTCAACAGTAGGTGAGTCAAAAAATTCCAGATATTCAAGCTGGATTGAGAAAAGGCAGAGAAACCAAATTGCCAACATCCTTTGGATCATAGAAAAAGCAATAGAGTTCCAGAAAAACATCTGCTTTATTGACTACACCAAAGCCTTTGTGATTGTGTGGATCACAACAAACTGGGAAATTCTTAAAGAGATGGGAATACCAGACCACCTTACCTGCCTCCTGAGAAATCTGCCTGCAGATCAAGAAGCAGCAGTTAGAATCAGACGTGGAACAACGGACTGGTTCCAAATTGGGAAAGGAGGACGTCAAGGCTGTACATCGTCACCCTGCTTATTTAACTTATATGCAGAGTTCATCATGTGAAATGCTGGGCTGGATGAAGCACAAGCTGGAATCAAGATTAGTGGGAAAAATATCAATAGCCTCAGATATGCAGATGACACCACCCTTACAGCAGAAAGCGAAAAAGAACTGAAGAGCCTCTTGATCAAAGTGAAAGAGGAGAGTGAAAAAACTGGCTTAAAACTCAACATTCAAAAAAACAAAGATTATGGCATTCTGGTCCCATCACTTCGTGGCAAATAGATGGGGAAACAATGGAAACAGTGACAGACTTTATTTTCTTGGGCTCCAAGATCACTGCAGACGGTGACTGCAGCTATAAAATTAAGACTCTTGCTCCTTGGAAGAAAAGCTGTGATAAACCTAGAGAGCGTATTAAAAAGCAGAGACACAATTTTGCCTACAAAGGTCCACGTAGTCAAGGCTACGGTTTTTCCAGTAGTCATGTATGTATGTGAGAGTTGGACCGTAAATAAGGCTGAGCACTGAAGAACTGATGCTTTTGAACTGTGACGTTGGAGAAAACTCTTGAGAGTTCCTTGGACTGCAAGGAAATCAAACTAGTCAATTCTACAGAAAATCAACCCTGAGTATTCATTGGAAGGACTGATGCTAAAGAAGCTCCAAGACTTTTCCACCTGATACGAACAGCCAGTTCACTGGAAAAGACCCTGATGCTGGGAAAGAGTGAAGGCATGAGGAGAAGGGGATGACAGAGGACGAGATGGTTGGATGGCAACATCGACTTAATGGACATGAGTCTGAGCAAACTCTGGGAGATGGTGAAGGACAGGGAAGCCAGGAGTGTTGCCGTCCATGGGGTCTCCAAGAGTCAGACATGACTGAGTGACTGAACAAGACAAGACAAGAGACATACACAATAATAACAAACTCAAGCATTCATCCAATTATTTTTGCCTCCCAGAAGGGAAAAGATTCCACTCCTGTCTTGTGGAAAAGAACTAATAAGAAAGAAATAGAAACCTAAGAAAAATTCTGGGCTTAACTTTTTGTTATCTTCTAATAAACGTCCTCACCCACATTCCCTACCTGAATTCAGGCCTTTAAAGTTTTCAAAATATTTTCACAGGTACCATCACATTTCATCCCTGTTAAAAACCAAGTATTTCCCAACAACAGAAGCAGTCCAAAGCCAAAGCCAAGAAGAAACCAACCAGAGGCTGTAGGCAACCTGGCTGCATTTTGTCTGTGTGTGTGTGTGTTAGTGTTACTCACTCAGTCATGTCTGATTCTTTGCCATTCACTTGAATGTAGCCCTCCAAGGTCCATGGAATTCTCCAGGAAGAATAGAGTGGGTAGTCATTCCCTTCATTAGTGTTTCTTTATGGAAAGGTTTGCTCAGCTGACGTCTACTCAGAGCAGATATTCTTGGGCAGTGGGCCATAAATAATGAAACATGGCAGTCTACCTCCTGGGGTCCGCTGAGTGCAAGTGGATCCCTGAGCTCCTGGACACCCTCATGAGTGGACATTCACTAGGCTGTGTTGCTCAACCTCTTGGTAGATGAAAGCCCCTCCTACAGCCAACTGCATTTTGGGACTGTTGTCCTCTCATTTAAGGGTAGACCAGGCATCTATCATATGGGAGCAATTCAGAGGTAAGGAAGTAGGTTTCAAATGACCTGACAGTTCCTACTAGTAGGCAGTGCCTACTTAAATAAATGCTGTACCTATTGAGAAGAGCCCTGAGACTCAATTTTCTATCACCCAAGTCTTCCACATGGATAGAAATAGAGTAAGTGGTGCCACAGGTCCTCATTTTCGCTATGCCTGCCCTAGGCCTTCACTCTTGGGGCTTAGAAGCCCTGCCTAATGATTTACCTTTACCAATGTAGCTTTTTATTTGCCAGGCCATTAAGTTAGCACCATGCCCAGTTATGACTATTTTGCTTTCAGCACAGGCCTCAGACAGTCCCTTATCAACTGTCTGGAAGACCAGTCCCTAATGCTGTCTCCTTTCTGGGTTATATGAGGCTCCTTTGCCATCCATGATGGCAGTTTGATACTTTTGGCAAATCATCCTTTGGCTGTCAGCATAGAATGCACCTTCTTCCTAAAGCAAGGTAATCCTAATTTTGGCAGGGAACACATTGTTTCTTTAGGCAGCATGAGGAGGCCTCTTTCATAAGTTGTCATTTGAATGCCAATGTTATGGCCTTAACATTAAAGTTCAAGGAGAGGTATTAGTCTTTTAAATGGACACCTGGCAAAAGCACTCAAGTTTGTCCCCAGATTCACTGGGTCCTGAGCCACTTTCCAAAACAAACAAACAAAATCTATCGAAATGCTTGATGATGCTTTAGCCAGTCTCTAAAATTTGCAACTTTTGACTCATTCACTTTGGAGATAAATTTTAGTGTGTCTTTTTTCCAAAATCCAGGCTTCCCTTGTGGCTCAGCTGGTAAAGAATCCACCCGCAATTTGGGAGACCTGACTTTGATTCCTGGGTTGGGAAGATCCCCTGGAGAAGGGAAAGGCTACCCACTCCAGTATTCTGACCTGAAGAATTCCATGGACTATATAGTCCATGGGGTCGCAAAGAACTGGACACAACTGAGCAACTTTCACTTTCACAAATCCTATAGAGTATCAAGTTCCCTGCAAATGTACAAAATATCAATGTGGATTATCTAAAATTATACTCTCTTCCATGAAGGAGATTCCAAACTATGCTCAATTTTCCATTGTATTAGCAAGTAATGCAAATCTTGACTTAGAAGATCACCTGTCTGTGGGCCGACTTGTGGCTTCTAGAGTGATCATGCTGATCTCAAGTTGCTCCTCTGAGACACTCCTGGTATCAGGATAGTCTCTCTTTTGGTTCCAAGATAAACATTAGTATCTTCATATCTTCTTAGTATACTCTTAATTTGCCTCTAATCCCTGATTTCCTTAGCTGAATTATTCTTTCATCTATTCAAAATTAATCTGCAACTTGACTTCATCTCCATAATTCTGACTCTAGTTATGAAGGACTCTAATGACTTTCTAATAATAAATATATCATTTTGCATTCTTTTAAAAAAATGATATGATGGTCTAGTGCTTATCCTCTTTAACTGTTCTACTATTTCCATACCTTTGCAATCCTTAAATATGAGTCAGCATCTCAACTCTGTTCTCGACTTCTACTGTTTCTCAGATGCCTCATTCATCCTAGTGTCAGTGGATAATCCCTTGTTCTCTTGATATGTCCAGGTTTCCTTCTAGATGCTGGCCTTGTATCTCCTGCTTCATTTCTGGGTATAGCAAATATCCTATTGAAAAATTTAAATGTAATAGGATTATAGTGACCAGGGGTAACTATAGTTTCATCAGTGTGCTGTTCTAGCCTTTTAACTTAAAAGCTTTTGATAAGGGAATTTTTCTTTCTCTCGTGGAAACATTACGTTATGTATGCAGGAGTGAATATGCAAGATGGGTCTGATCAGTAGAGTATTCCATTCTCCAAGTTCAACTGTCACTGAATATATATATATACATATTTATGACATTCTCTCATTTTCTTAGCACTTATCCATTCAGCAAATATTTATTGAGGCTTTTTTCATGTGTTTCTGATATAGTGATTCTTTTTTTCATATATTTGTTTTCATATTCTTTTCCACTATGGGTTTTTGTATGATAGTGAATATAGTTCCCTGTGGTGTACAATAGGACTTTATTAATCTATTTATTTTCTATATATCTGTCTCATCCCTTCCTAGCCAGATTAAAAATTACCAAAGGCAGTGGTCAGGTCTCATATTCTTGATTTACTCTCATTTAGAAAAGTACTTTATACATAGTATTTAGTGTATTCACTAAACTCCAATTGAAACTGTATTTCAAATCTGGTAGAACTGTGCATGTACACCTTTCCTTTAAAAAAAAAATCTCTAATTCACATGGTTGATCCATGAATATTCTTCTGAACTCCTGGAGTATTGGCTTTCAAGGTGTCTGTTTATTTTTATGCAGTTACTAAACACGAATTACTGTGTGGGGTGGGATGGGAGGTAGAAAGTAGGTTCAAATATACCTATGGCTGATTCATGTTGATATATGGCAGAAACCAACACAAGATTGTAAAGCAATTATCCTCCAATTAAAAATAAATACATTAAAATATTTTTTTTCTTAAAAAAGCCACCAATTACCATAACACATAAAGGGAGTAAACAGACCAATGAGAAAAAGAAGGCCCATGAAAAAATTTTTTTAAAGAATGTCAGGTTACATACCACTTTCATTTTATGAGTGACTTCTCTTGCCTGCTCAAAGAATACCTTCATGCCTTTAAAAAAGTGTTATTCCAAGAACATAGTGGAATGTCATACAACTGTGACTACTCAGTAAATATTTACTGATCAAGGTGTTAAAGTTGAGCCAGAAAAGCTAATTATATATGTTTCCTGCAGAAGTAGAAACAAGGCCCAATTACTCATCTCTAGATTGTATTTTTTGATGTAATGAAGATTTTAGTGCACTATTCCTGGTTATGGTATTTTCCAAGAGGAGTCCACGAGACTGCATTAGAATATGGATCTTTAAGATAGGTAAGCATTGTCCCCTCAATCCAAGAGTAACCTTCTGAAATACTTACTAGTGTATTCTAACAGTGCAAAGTGATCAAAAAAGTAGCCTGGTGCCAACCTTTCTCCTTGATGGTACCTGTACTTCTTGACAATCTTTCTGCCAAAACCCTTCAGTAAATCACCATCTTGGCAGTATAAACCTAACTTGCTAGATATGCCAAAATATGTTTGAATCCCATTGGTGGACAGAAAAGTTTGTCTCAAGCTTTGACTCTGTTAAATATCTGAATATCTTTATAAAATTTGATACCAAAGTAATATTCCAACAACAATAATGGAAAATTTAATGTAAGAAAAAACTTTCAGAAAACCAACAAATGAATAAAACAAATATTTTTATTCTGACAATTCCTCAGAGTCCTTTACCATATACAAATATAAAGTTGTAATTTTAATGGTTATAATTAGGTTTCACTTTTACAATTGTAATCATATTGCTCATTTTGCCAGCATTTCAGTTCAATCGCTCAGTTGTGTCCGACTCTTTGCAACCCCATCAATTGCAGCACGCAAGGCCTCCCTGTCCATTGCCAACTTCCAGAGTTCACTCAGACTCACATCCATCGAGTCCGTGATGCCATCCAGCCATCTCATCCTGTCGTCCCCTTCTCCTCCTGCCCCCAATCCCTCCCAGCATCAGAGTCTTTTCCAATGAGTCAACTCTTTGCATGAGGTAGCCAAAGTACTGGAGTTTGTTTTAGCATCATTCCTTCCAAAGAAATCCCAGGGCTGATCTCCTTCAGATTGGACTGGTTGGATCTCCTTGCAGTCCAAGGGACTCTCAAGAGTTTTTAGCAAGTTCCTATTATGTGCACAGCATCGACTGATATCAAGAAAAATCCTTAACATTTTCACATAATTCATTCAAGCAGAAAGATATAAAGGTAAACTGTCTGTCTTCTGGCAACTCCTGTTGATGAATTTTTCACTTGATCATTCCCCTGGTACTTAGAAGTACTTTACTTTAACTCCTCTCATGCTAGATTAAAAGCTTAACCTCCACAGAATAGTTTACTTACATAAGAGTTCCAGCTGCCTTGACCCTGTAAGAGATTTTTTAAATTCTGAAGGAACCCATAACCTTTGTCCTTGAAAATATATTTTAAAACACACTTGAACAGACTACAGCTAGTTTTAAAAACATGGGAAGCGGTTTCCCACCATATCTGATACAGTTCTGGGCACACAGTTCAGTTCAGTCCCTCAGTCGTATTTGACTCTTTGCAACCCCATGGACTGCAGCATGCCAGGCTTCCCTGTCTATCACCATCTCTCAGAGCTTGCTCAGACTCATATCCTTTGAGTCGGTGATGCCATCCAATCATCTCATCCTCTGTCAATCTTTCCCAACATCAGCATCTTTTCAAATGAGTCAGTTCTTTGCATCAGGTGGTCAGTGTACTGGAGCTTCAGCATCAGTCCTTCCAATGAATATTCAGGGTTGATTTCCTTTAGGATTGACTGGTTTAGGAGCTCCTTGCAGTCCAAGGGACTCTTAAGAGTCTTTGCCAACACCACAGTCCAAAAGCATCAATTCTTTGGTGCTCAGCTTTCTTTAGAGTCCAATTCTCACATCCATACATGACTACTGGAAAAACCATAGCTTTGACTATGTGGACCTCTGTTGGCAAAGGAATGATTCTGGTTTTTAATATGCTGTCTAGTTGGTCATAGCTTTTATTCCAAGGAGCAAGTGTCTCTTTATTTCATGGCTGCAGTCACCATCTGGGAGCCCAAGAAAAAAAGGTCTGTCATCGTTTCCATTGTTTCCTCATCCATTTGCCATGAAGTGATGGGACCAGATGCCATGATCTTTGTTTTTTGAATGTTGAGTTTTAAGCCAGCTTTTTCACTCTCGTCTTTCACTTTCAACAAGAGGTTCTTCAGTTCTTCTTTGCTTTCTGCTAAGTGTGGTGTTATTTGCATATCTGAGGTTACTGATATTTCTCCCGGCAATCTTGATTCCAGCTTGTGCTTCATTCAGTCCAGCATTTCTCACGATGTACTCTGAATATAAGTTAAATAAGCAGGGTGACAATATAGAGCCTTGACGTACTCCTTTTCCTATTTGGAACGAGTCTGTTGTGTCATGTCCAGTTCTAACTGTTGCTTCCTGACCAGCATAGATTTCTCAAGAGGCAGGTCAGGTGGTCTAGTATTCCCATCTCTTTA
>SJYX01001213.1:163988-176235 GCA_006410675.1 Oreotragus oreotragus | reverse complement strand
TTTACTCTCCCAGATAGTAAAACAACAAAAATGACTGTGGCGACTTCAAAAGGACTGACTCATTTATCAGTGAAGAGGCTCGAGCGATTTTTGCAAGAAATACAAAGTACCAGATATATTTGTGTTGTCAATCCATTTTCGTTGGTTGGGGCAAGGGGTCGAGCCTGTTACGTAATACTGCAAAAACACAGAAGGTATTTCCCCAGCCCTGTCAGTCAGTGACAGTTGTCTGGGGCACCTGGAGAAGTTTGCAGTTTTAAGTTTGCTGGTTCCACGGACCCAAACAAAAGAGCAAGAAAGAGAAACGTGTCCAAACCCAAATGGCTGCTTTTAAGTTGTCTATAAAATAGCTACTGCAACCACCACAGATTACAGCTTCTTATGTGCAGACTTATTAGTCCAGCCAGATTTCCCATTGCTTAAAACGCAACACTTCCTTGCCCCTGAGTAGCTAAGGTGACAGCCATCTGACATCCGACAAGTTGCCATGTTGGAGCTATGTTTCAGATCTTTCAGAACCATCATGCTTGAGCTTTATTGTCAGCAGCATGCTATAAACCTTCCACACGTGCTGTTGAGTTTCTGTCACTTCTGGAGGAAAACAAAGACCTGCCAATAGAAGTGTCTGAGGAAGAGAAGGAATCAAGCTCATTTTCCCTTGGGTGTTCATTAGAAGGACGCAGGCAGGGCTTCTCTGGTGGTCCAAAGAGGAAGACTCCATGCTCCCAATGCAGGGGCCTGGGGTTCAATCCCTAGTTGGGGAACTGGATCCCACATATTGCAAGTAAAGATCCTGTATGCCACAACGAAGATCCCATACAGCCAAATAAATACATAAATATTAAAAGGAGGAGGAGGATGCAGGCAACAGGTGTGAAGCAGGACTCGGCCTTAAAAATGGAAAGAAACAAATCCGGGTTACAAGGCGCAGGTGCTTAAAAGCAGGCATGTTCATGAAAAATAAGGGCTCAACCTAAAAATAAAAGGGGGAGGGAATACCTGGGATTTTCTTACTTGACTGAGCCAAAAAAAAGATGGGAAGAAGTGAACGAGTTCTGAATGAGATAACCTTTCAGGGTACTCACAATGGGGAAGGTGGCCAAGGATAGTGGGAGCAGCCTAGTCTGCTGGTCACCAAATAAGCACAACCAGAGGGGACCACACGCTGGACTGAAGGGACCAGGTCGTGGACTTGGGCAGACATGGGTTAGAAGCTGGGCTTGTCCAGTGTAAGATGCACGAACTTGGAGAGCCCACTGTTTCTTTCTAGGACAAACAGGAATTTTAAGATTACTTAGCTCACAGGGTGATTGTGAGTACAAACGGTACTGAAATATGAGGGAGTACCGCTCTAGGCAGGAGGAAAGGTGCTATCAATAAATTTACTGTCAATACTACTACTACTTTTAATACCATTACTATCTTTGCTATTAGTCATTTCAAGGCTCAAAAAATCTTTGACGAGAGGAATGTTCAAGATATTTGGATCAAATGAGAAAACACACTTATTTCCTGAAAATGGGTTGCTTATCAACCATCATCCAGTGTTGAGTGCTTGCTCCTCACTTAGCCAGTTCACTCCTGGGTGTACACCTGGAGAAAACCATAATTCAAAAAGATACATGCGCCTCAGCGTTCACTGTAGCACGGTTTACAACAGCCCGGACATGGAAGCAACCTAAATGTCCATCAGCAGAGGAATGGATAAAGAAGCTGTGGCACATACATACGATGGAGTATTATTCGCCATAAAATGGAACAGAATCGTGCCATTTGCAGATGTAGATGGACACAGACAGTCATACAGAGTGAGGTCAGTCAGAAAAAAGCAAACCTTGTATAGTATCGTTTCTGTGTGGAATCCGCAACGAACGGTACAGATGAACTTATGTACAAAAGAGAGACAGAGACAAAGGCGTAGAGAACGCACGAACGGCTAACACACGGGAAGGGAGGCGGGGTGAACTGGGAGACTAGGGCTCACGGGTGTGGGGGTGGGGGTGTGCATGTGCGTGCTCAGTGGGCTCTGACCCTTGGCAACTCCAAGGACTGTAGCCCACCAGGCTCCTCTGTCCATGGAATCTTCCAGGCAAGAATACTGGAGTGGGGTGCCATTCCCTCCTTCAGTGGATCTTCTAGAACCAGATTATCAAAACCACGTCTCCTGCATTGCAGGCAGACTCTATCACTGAGCCACTAATGAGAACCTACTGTGTAGCACAGGGAACTCTGTTCAATGCTGTGTGATGACCTAAATGGGAAGGAAATACAAAAAAGAGAGAAAATGTGTATACATATAGTAAAATGATACATTAACCAACAGCAGTGTAAAGCAACTATAGTCCAACAGAAATTAAAAAAAAAAAAAAGGCAAAAACTGTAACAAATGTGCCTAAATATGGAATTACTTGGTGAAGCTGGGAGAAGGTGGGGAGGGGAGAACCAGGAAAAGAGGTAGTATTAATTAGCCCTTAAACTATGAGATTGGAAACTAAGAACACACATTTTCCCTTACAGCTATAAATACATTTAAAATTAACATGAAAAAGTGAATTATCATACAAGAGAATTAATCCTAACCATTCCCCAGTAAGAACTGATGCCTTCGAATTGTGGTGCTGGAAAAGACTTTTAAAAACTCCTTTGGACAGAAAAGAGATCAAACCAGTCAATCCTGAAGGAAATCAACCCTGAATATTCATTGGAAGGACTGATGCCGAAGCTGAAGCTCCAATACTTTGGCCACCTGATGTGACGAGCTGATTCTTTGGAAAAGACCCTGATGTTGCTGAACATTGAGGGCAGGAGGAGAAGGGGATAACAGAGGATGAGATGGTTGGATGGTATCATCAACTCAATGGACATGAATCTGAGCTAACTCTGGGAGATGGTGAAGGACAGGGAAGCCTGGTGTGCTGCAGGACATGACTTAGCAACTGAACCAAGAACAAACAATTCCCTTGGTAAACAACACTTTTACCGAAAATGTTTTCAGTAAAAAACAGCTAAATTTTTTTTTTTTTCATCTACAAAGTTCACTGGTGGGAATGGGAAAGAAAACTGTAAAAATGTGAAGGCAAGATATTAAAATTAAAAAGCTATAGAATATCTACAAAAATGTCAACAGTTGCTGTCTCTGTAAAATGAGATTTCACTAGGTATGCTTTTTCTTCTTCTGCTTTCTTAGTTATGTCTTCTAATACTTTTTATCCAATGGACACATAATTAATTGATCAGTAGAAAATGCCAAATAATTTTCTAGTCAGTTTTCAGTTGAAAACATGTGAATGACACCCATGCCTCACTCAGGGCTGGCACTGAGGACTCACTCTTGGCTTTGGCACATGGGGGTATTCTGCAGGGACGGGTGGATTTAAGTGCCTGTCTACGTATCTCTTCTAGCATATTCCACGGCCATCCTCTAACTGTGTCACAGTCTCTGCCATTAATTTATAGTAGTTTCACAAAATGCACCTATGGCTAGAGGACCTTCTAAGACTTTAGTCTGAAAAAAATTTTAATCAACTTTTTTTTTCCTCTGTTCTTAATTCTTCAGAAACTTCCCAGTCTTTCACAAATCAAGTCAGGCCACAAGAATCAAATATTATCTCAGACTAGAACCTAAACAGGGTACTTGCCAAACAATAGCCTAGGGAAGTTATTGGTTATATGTAGTATGTAATTATTAGCTATCCTGGTTCTAGGTACTAATCCCATGAAAATTATAGAGGAAGGGCAGCAAGGAGCACTGAGACATAAAAAATCATTGCCATGTGTAAAAACTCAGATGTTAAAAAACAAAATGCAGGCACAAGAATTTAGCCAGGAAAAAAAAAAAAAAAGACATGCCAATAAAAAAGCTGCTTCTTAAAATTTGGCTGGCAGCGTCCTTCCCCTCCCCAATGGATACTCTCAGTAAAGAAAACATGGTCAATTTTTTCTCCCTTGACTGTATTTGATTTCCAATTAAAATTAAATATAAACTGAAACGCCACCTGGATTTTAGCAAAATCCAATCCCCGCCTTCCCCCTCCTCCTTTTTCTTAAAAGAAGAACCTGGGCTTACATATACAAACATTTTGCTAAATGACCCGTGGCAAATTGCGTAATGCCAGTAAAAGTTGTGTTTTTTAAGTTATGAGCCCCAAAGATTTTATCTGAAATAAAACCCTGATTCAATTCAGATTCTGGAGACAAACTGTGTCCTTAACTCTGCCTCTAAATTTAAAACATTTGTGTGTGGGGCCCCTTCAGTAATGTTGCTAGTAGGTATAGAGGAGAAATTCTGTATTTATTAGGATATGTGTTTTCTTTTCTAAAATGGTAAATTAGGGCACTAATTGCCTACAAGAACGGATTCTCTGCAGTCTTGATGTAGTGGCCAGTTTCTAAATGAAGAGCCTGGGTGTCAAACAGGCCTGTGTGCTTATTTCAGTTAATCATCTCAATGAAGGAAGACACAGGAATTCCTATATTCATGGAGAAGAGTTCCCTTGGAGGTATCCAACTTTAATATCTACAATGTTCTAAAGATATTGGCTTTTAACATGAAGTGGTTGGAGTTCACAAAAGAATGGAACAGTGTAGAGAAACCACTTGGAAGCCCCAACTTCTACTTCCGGGTTCTTAAGACGACAGTCAAGCCTTAGTCATATCCTCAAAAGGCAACGAACAAGGACAGTTATAGTGTCATGAGCACATTTTAAAGGCTCCAAATGTGTCAAGGTCTTTATGTATATTATTATTCAGTGTATTCATCACATGAACCCTTTCCACAAGTTATTTTTATTGCTCCCTTTTACAGATGAGAAAAGTGAGACTCAGGAAGACTGGCATAACTTGCTCAACTTCCTGCATTCAGTAAATGCTAGAGTTGGGTTTTACACCTTTGTCAGTACAACTCCACAATGTCTTGAACTAAACATTCTTCTATCTTTCCTAGCTCTCTAGGACAGTGAAATAAATCTAGTGGAAACAACATGCATTGGGCAAGCCACTAGGTATATTTGTATATGATTATCATGACAATACAAGACAAAGTCCAAACAAACAAGGAAGGAACTTTGAATATGGGAGCAGTGGAGAAATCTAACTGCATTTTTTTTCATCTGTATTCTTTTCGGTGACCAGATTGACTTTCATCACACACTGATGGTGGTATATAAGGATGGCTAGCGGCTGATGGTGGAAGCACCTAGAAGCTGGTGGAGAGACAGTACTAAGGGAAAAAACGTGTAGTAGCTGAAAACACAAACATGCCACAGGAGACCAGTCTTACAATTATGAAAACTTATCCCTTGAAATCTGTGCAAAAATGTTAAAATATAAATATGGGTAAGATATATACTTATATATTTTATTGATACTATTTTATAAATTTATATTAAATTTGTATCATATTTATATAAGCTACTATATAAATATTTTACATAAATTGCATAAATCTTGCTCAAGGGACAGGTATTCTCTGCCATTTCTATCTACTCATAAAAGTTTTCAAACTGTGTGAATGTGCATTATATAATAACTTTTTAAGTATAAAGGCAAGAAATATCACTATAGATATTTTAGAATACACAGAAAAGTGAAAAGTATAGAAAATAAAATGCAATCCCATAACCATACAAAAACTGTTGATAATCTTTTTGACAGGCTTTTTCAAGCTTTTTCCCGCCACCAATTATATTATAATTTTTAAAGTTAAGTTTTCATAATTGATAAAGTTATATTTCTAAGGGAGTATGAGTCTTAATGGGTACCTAATATTGCTTCAAACTTAACCCTTCTTCTAATGTCAGTGATTCAGCGTATTTTTTTTTATTTTTCATATCATAAATACTACCATAATGAACATCTTCAGGTAAAAATCTTTATGTATGCCTCACATTATTTCTGTTGGTTAAATTCCTAATAATGATGATGATAAAGATACGAATAACTGCAGATAACCATTATAGACTCATGTACTCAGATTATTAAAATGCTGATATTATCCCCATTTGATGGATGTGTAAAGTGAGGCATAGAGAAATCAACTGACTCGCACAATAACCAAGCTAGTGTCAGAGTAATGATTTGGACAAAAGAGGCTGTTTTTGGACAAAAACAGCACCATTTACCTTCTGATAGTCTGCCTTTCTCACTGGTTATCAAGGATGCTCTAGTCAGCAGTACAGAATAGGTTAGAAGCGTCAGAAATGCATATTTTGGGGCCCCACCCAAGATCTACAGAATAAAGTACTTGGGAGCGGGTCCTGCAATCTGTTTTTTAAAGTCTTCCATATGACTTCCATACAAATAAAAGTTTGAGAACCACTGCTGAATGCTATACAATTGCTGAGTAAAAGTGTGACCCTGAATCCAGCTGTGTGACTGTTTTAAACCTTATGTTACACAATGCCAAACCACCCCCAGAATGGGCTACACGATGTTATATAAGCCACATAAGACAGTGTGGATGCATCATTTCTTGTCATCTTTGCTGATTTGGTCCAAGACCTTCCAACGAGTATATAGTGTTGTGCAAGAGTATGTAAACCTGGTTAGTGCGTTTGAATAAACATAAAATGATTCTCAGGACCTATGCAGAGGACTTTATATGACCTTACTTACCAGGGTTTTCTTCAGAGTTGGCATTTATAGTGCTACATTTAAGACATCCACGAATCAATTCCAGGGACACACTGGTAAGCATTTAGAGCAAGAGGAAACCTTTTCCAAATTAGAGACAGGTTACTAATGCACTTACCATTAATTAAACACAGAAGAATCTAAGAACATTTGTCAAAACACTGAACCAGCTAGCAAACCGAATTAACACGCAGTGTGGGCTGTATAGTGTTTTAATTTGGGGGTGGGGGGTTGGGGTGTGACACACATGAAACTGTAATTACAAAATCATACAAACACACATGTATATGCACACTTTGCAGAGTGAAAGATGCTGGGATTTCATCAGACTTACAAAGGAGGGATCGTAAAATGGTGCAAAACATAAGAATGGTAGAATTAAAGATATGACCTATATCAGAGAAATCTACCTGCCTGGAAGGTTAAAGAGATTTTCACTAATTGGGAGACAAGTCATCTGATAACAAACTTAGAAACAAATAAAGTAAGAAAAGAAATAAGTGTGAAAAGGAGAAAATGCGAGGCCAGTGCATTTTTCTAGAAAAGACCATCAGCTCATAAAAATCGCTGCATTGAGTAAAGATCTTCAAATCTGACAACTATTTTAAAACAAGGTCCTATGGTTTCAGTCATCCCAGTTAAATGATGAATAGACGTGAATGAGCTAAAATTCAATATAAAAATATGTGAAATATGGACACCACCAACGAAATGACCAGTCTTGTCAGCCCTCATCTAATCTCTGGAAATCATACACTCAACCCAGGCAATGGTCTGTGTAAACAGATAGGCCCCGGACCATTTCCTGGAGACCAATCAACTCGGATGCTGGTATCCAGTATAGAAAGACCTCTGCTTATGATATGCCCCCAGGCCTTCCACAATAGAAAACCACTCTCGCTACTCTCCAAATTAAAAATGACAAAATAGCAAAGATACATCTCTTGGCAATTTAATATCTAAGTCATAATCCAAATCCACATAGCTCAGTATACACCCTCTATCTATTATCTCCTGATGGAAAGAGTTAAACTAAATCTGCTGGCATGCACACACTGAGCCACTGTTGCCTCAGTTTTACCAGTCTTCGAAGATCCCACCAAAACAGACACAAATAAACTCTTCCTCTCTGGGTTCTCGTTGTTGTTTAGTCGCTCAGTTGTGTCTGACTCTTTTGCAACTGTAGCCAGGCTCCTCTGTCCATGAGGTTACTGGACATTTATTGATTAAATCACACATCTGTTGATTAGTCAGATGCATCTCTTCTACAGCTTTGAAGTTTTTATTGTTATTCAGTTCACATGTTCACATCTTGTCCTAGGCTGATTAGATTATGAATTTTATGAATGCAGGGACACATTCAGGATATTTCTTCGCATCTTCTAGCCAACCATGGGACTACAAATATATGCTACTTTCTTATGTTACTTTTCTTTGGTAGGAGAACCATGACCAAAGAGCTCCTCTCTTCGAGTGACTCATTCAGTATCTCATTTCTTTAGTGGGCTGGCTGATTGTTCTTCTAAGCAACAATTTTGTCAAAACTTTTCATTTGTAAGAGATATTCAGTTAAATGATTAGAAAGCGACCCATATAGGTATGATGACAACTACACGTTAACCTTCCAGTTCAGAAAAGGCAAAATAAGTCAGATTATGAGATAAATCCATATATCAATAAATGTACGCTGTAGGGGAAAAATGAGGGAACGATCTTTCAGTCTTGTTACATGATACGATAAAGTAAGATTACTAAGTTTTGGAAGGCAAACCTTGCTACATCTGCCATTTGCTAATCCAGGGGGTCAACAAACTTTTTCTGGTAAGGACTAGATAATAAATATTTTAGGCTTTATAAGCCATATACTCTCCATGCAACAACTCGGCCCTGCTGTGGCAGGGAGAAGGCAGCCACAAGCAAGAGAAAAAAGGGAGACACGGGGCTTTCCTGGTGGCTCAGTGATAAAGAACCCGCCCGCCAGAGCAGGAGACGTGGGTTCAAGCCATGGTTTGGGGAGATCCCACGTGCCACAGAGCAAGAAAGCCCGTTCGCCACAACTACCGAGCCCGTGGTTCAGAGCCCAGAGCTGCAGCTACTAAAGCCTGCGGGCCTTACAGCCCGTGCGCCACAGCAAGAGAAGCTCCTGCAGTGAGAGGCCTGTGTGCCACCACCAGAGAACAGTCCCCACTTGCACAAGGAGAGAAAGGCCGTGCACCTTCAAATCCTACCACCAGAGAACAGTCCCCACTCGCACAAGGAGAGAAAGGCCGTGCACCTTCAAATCCTACCACCAGAGAACAGTCCCCACTCGCACAAGGAGAGAAAGGCCGTGCACCTTCAAAGACCTGGCACAGCCAAAACTAAGAAAAAAAGATGCTTTTAAAGGGGGTGGGGATGGCCGTGTTCCAACAAAAAAATCCCATTTTCAAAGAGGAGAAAGCGAACCAGATCTGTAGGATTTGGCCTTCTGCCTCAGCCCACCAATCCTCAGTACGGTCTGCCAGCTCAACACACTGCCTTTTACCTAGAACTTACCAATAAAGGTACTGACTGAAAGGCTGAGAAACAAGTTTGAAATAATTCCAGAATGCAGTCCCACAAATTATAATTGTGAATCACTACATTATAGAATATCCCCTTGACAATAATAATGGGGAATATCACATCCCCAGCTGATGCACATTGCCTCCCCTCTTATGACATGCTAATGGTACAGTGTATCTATACATAAATGCACACAGCATATCCAGGAAATACACTACACAGACTTGTGTAAGACAAGTGCAAATCTAATGGGATACACCAGCAGGTTAGGATAAAAGTGCACGTTGCCAAGGCATTTTCACTTAGAACGTTGGCAAGTTGGATTTCTATCGCGTGGAAATGGAAATATCACTAAGAAGAAGGGAAAAAATGAGGCAAGGTAAGCAATACTATCGCAGTATTATTTATCATACACATTAGGACCAAAAATAGTCAGGAAAGAATGAACATTATGTCATTCTCTCCCAATCTTTAACCTTGAAAAGGGTGTTGAGTTCATAGAGAGCATAACAAGAGTCAATACAAGAGGCTATGAAAATGCAGCTACTTCTTCCTGTGCTACCCTGAAAAATTAACACACTCATTACATCAATAAAAGGCTACTTTCACCCTGTTCTAGGAAGTTACATTCTATTTTATTTTATTATTATTTTATTAAATTTTTCCAAAATTCTTTCTTCCTTTGACTCTAAGAGGCCTGGCTCTGCTGCTGAGAAGCAAAAGACATTTTACGCACAATTTTCCTCTACTAGAAAGAGGTATATTGTGCCCTTCAGTGAACATAAAATTGATATTATCATCTCTTAGTTTATATCTCACTACTTAACCTTCAGATTAAAAGTTACTGGATTTGAATGACTAAGAAGACATCATTATCACCTTCCCTTCAATGTGGAGAGAGGGGTGTTGGGGACGAGAAAAGGTACAATGTTAGAAATACTGATTTAGATCAGCTGACACTTTGCCTTTTTTGACAAGCGACCCTGATACTGACAATTACATATGGTTGCCTGGATCAGAAAGTGTGTAATAAACAGTCTACTTTAGGAAACTTTGCAGAAGACCAACCTGCATCAGGAAATTCATTTTATTTTGGGTAAAGAAGGTACAGTCTAAAAATAGGGATAAAAGAGTTAATTCAGAGAGAACCTTAGGGTTATCAACTTCACAAAATAAAAAAATTTAACCCCTCCAAAGCCAGTATTTGCACTGTCAGTTTATGCAGAAGATACTGGAAAATACTCTCTCAGGAAAGATTAAAGGGAAAGAGCTTCCTTCCCTCCAACCATCTCTATGCAGGGCTCAACTTCAACTCACAAACAAGGCTTGCTCCCCCTTAGCTGTTGAATCTATACCCCCTAAATGGGTTTTTCAATAGCACCAGCTGTTTAATAATTACAGATTGTATTTTTCCAACAAAGGAAACACAACAGGCACCCTGTTTACCTTAAAACAAAAAAATTATTCATTCTAAGAAGACTGTCAATATGCGACACTTTATCAAAGATCTAACTTGGTAGGTTTGTTCTCTAAGAGAGATAAGCGCATTCCCTGATCAATAGGAACATAAGCAGTTTATCAGCACTTCCCATGTGACTTCTGGAAGATATACTCATTAGAAAATGGCATAGGCTAAAGGGAAAATATTTGATACTTTTAATCCGAATAAACATATACAATCAAATAGTGAGACTGAGTGACACAGGAGGGTGTCTTTTTTTTAAACAGCCTTTAAACAGAGATTTTTCCAAAATAAACTCACTCTTTATATACAAATCATGTTTGTGCTTTCTTTATCATATCATAATAATTGATTAATGACGGGCAGAAAGGAGCTTGCCTTCTCCTCCCGCTGCCCTTCTCTCTCTCCATTCCACGGTGCACCATGCTGCCCGTCAGAGCGGAAATCCCGAGTCACCCCTCATAGTTCCACTCCTCGACACGCTCACATCTCCTGTTTTCAAAAGGTGCTACTGATTTGCCAATTCACCCCCGAACCCCGTTTTGTGAGCCAGGCCTTCCTTTCTCTTCCCATGTCATTCATTCACAGAGTCAGAGGACTGTGCGCTGCCCAGTACTGTGCTCTGTGCTGAGGAACAGCAAGGGATGAGCAAGGCTCATCCTTCGCCCTCACGCGGCTGGCAGCTGACCGAGGGCTTCACATGCAGGAACAAGGCAGGGTCGGCAACACGGCAGCCTGGGGTTCAGCTAGGTGCTCCGGGACCCAAATGGACGGGATGGGTGCGGTGGGAGGGGGAGGAAGGCTCAAGAGGGAGGGGATACACGTATGCATACAGCTCATTCACTTTGTTGTATAACAGAAAAGCACTCTAAAGCATTTATACTTCAATTTCTTTAAAAAAAAAAAAAAAAGCTACAAGAAAAAAAGATTGGGAAAAAAATCAAAAGAACAATGATACTTAGTGACATGGAAATTACATAAAATTTGAATTTCAGTGTCTATAAATAAAGCTTTACTGCAACATACACACAAAACCAGAAAACCAAACCAAGCCAAAAAGAAATCGTGGCGCCCTCAGTGGCACGAGGGAAGGGCTAGTGCCCCACTCCTAAATCCAGGACCAACAGCAGTGGCCTCGTCACTGCCATTCATCTTTCCTGAGTCTCGCTCCTGCCTCGCCAGGCCCAGCTTTATTTTTTACCATCAGTCCGCCTCCTCTCGTACAGCCCGCCTTTCAGCTGGGAAAAACCTCCCCTGGCTTAAAACTCAGCTTTCACACAAACTGGACTCAGTTTACCTTCTAACCACCTTCACTTCACTCTCGGGCTTAGTTATCAGGCTTCAACCAAGTAAACTCCCAAGTTACTCTCCCCTGCTTCCCCAGCACCTCACACATGTGTGGCCCTCACATTTCCTTACACATAGGCGTGGCAGCATAACGATTAAATGAAAGCAGGAGAATAAATAACTGCAAGAAATCGAAAGCTAAGAAAGAAGGTTACTAGTCCATTTAGTAGCAACCTGGACCAAAACTGAGTCCAGGCCAGTATGTGAAACTCTCTTCAGTAATTTTCTTGTGTGTGTGTGTGTGTGTGTGTATGGGGGAGGGGG
>SJYX01001213.1:150654-162784 GCA_006410675.1 Oreotragus oreotragus | reverse complement strand
TATACACATCTGGCGGGGAGGGAATCGTTTTATTTCCACAAACCAAATCAAACACAGTATTTAGCAAAGAGTCTCTGGAATGTTACAAGTAACACTTCATAATTACAATAGATTTGAGTTCAAAGACCAAGTGATGAAAAGAAACTTTCTAATACAGGGTTCAGTTCCCTATATAAACTTCCTTTCTGCTGCTCCATCCACCACTTGCATTTATATTGCTCTTCTACTTTGTCATAAAAGCAGTCACCTTCTAACCCTTTTTATCAAGCAATCTATGCACTAGCTAAAAGTACACTAGACTCCATCAGGCGAGCTATAGGTTTACATTACACAAACATACCAACTCTGCCTGTTCAGCACTAGTTGTCAATAAAGGCAGCCACTCGCAAAACAGCAAAGTAGGTTACTTGCCTTCAGAGAACAGATAGGAGCCTGCCAGTTCTGCAAAACAAACTCTTTGCAATCACCAAAGCTAATCTGTCAACAAATTACCATTAAAGTCATTCCTCCTGAAAGTTCAAAAAGAGATTTCTGACTAGGCAAGAGATAGGGAGTTTTGTTTTGTTTTTTTTTTAGCTCACAGGTCAAGACTGAAAATTACCTTCTCAAAGTAGCAATGCTTTTGCTTCAAGTCGAGAGGGTACACTTCACTCATAATGAGAAGCAGCATCTGGGTTTCTATTACCATGCTCTCTTATGTACATGACACTTCCTCCCTACCCCCCCGCCCGTTTCCTGGTCCATCTTAATTTTCAATAGAGAGATTAATGAGACACAACTGCTGTTCAGAAATTAGAACGTGAAAGAACTTCATACAAGGTTCAAAGTTTGCATTACATAAATCTTTGACAACAATATTTAGATGGATGGCAGGTCTAAACAACAGAGGAGAAAACTAAATTTAGCATTCAGGGTGAAAGATGCCCTTTCCAGAAATAGCCACAAAAGGAGTTGAGAAAAAGTGTAAGTTTGCTGCCTTTTTTCTTTGTCAGAATTCTTTATTTCTTTATTTGTCAGAATTATCTGAATTCCTGTCTCAGTTTCATTTTAATCTGTTTGGTTTTTGCTAACATTTTGGTGGCACTGATTCCTATAAAATATATTTGACCATCAATATGTTCTATAGTATTTGAACTCTACCTTGTGTCTTCAAAGAGTGTATCTGAACAGAGCAATTCCTTTGAAATGTCTTAATTTTATAATTTAAAATTATAACTGGGGTCTTCACCCACTAGTGAAGGAAGGTACTGGCTCTTACCACAGTCCCTAGGCCCATGAGGGCATTTAATACCTGAATAATCTCAAGACCCCCCTGGTGGCCCAGTGGTTAAGACTTCACCTTCCAATGTAAGGGGCGCAGGTCTGATCCCTGGTCAGGAAGTTATGACCCCATACGTCTCACAGACAAAAAAATCAAAACATAAAATAGAAGCAATATCTTAACAAATTCAATAAAGACTTTAAAAATAGGCATCGAAAAATCTTCAAAAAATATGAAGAATCTCTTCTGTACTTTATTCTGCAAGTACAGAAAGGACACAGAAAGTCCTCTTGGGACACAGATATGCTGAACGTATTCACCCTTCCAATGGCATGCAAAGACCCTCCCTTTCCAGACACAGTCCCTGCCTGCTATGGGAGAGTCCACTTGAGAGAATTCTGTAGAAAGTTCATAAGAAACCATTTTCGAAGAAAAAAACAATGACAAGGCCGAACTGGCTATTGATAGTTCATCTTTGCATCTACAGATCTACACCTAATCATCCAGGCTTCTCTTTGTAGAAGCGGAAACAAGGCCAAAGATGACCAGTGGCATTTAACACAGCCCTGCAGAGGAAGACGGGGAAGAATGAGAAACTAAGGGAGGCTCCCTTTAATATGCACTTACTGCCCATTCAAACGACTGAGCGACTTCACTTTCATGCATTGGAGAAGGAGACGGCAACCCACTCCAGTGTTCTTGCCTGGAGAATCCCAGGGACGGGGGAGCCTGGTGGGCTGCCGTCTATGGGGTCACACAGAGTCGGACACGACTGAATCTACTTAGCAGCAGCAGCAGCAGCAGCAGCCCATCCAAACACTGACAGCTACTTCTTCCAGGCAGCATTTACCACAGAGGCAGTTACAATTTGAAACACTGGTAGGCCATTCTTCCAGTTCTGTTTAATACCCACCCACTAGTAACTTCTGGAGAAGGCAATGGCACCCCACTCCAGTACTCCTGCCTGGAAAATCCCATGGATGGAGGAGCCTGGTAGGCTGCAGTCCATGGGGTCGCTAAGAGTCGGACATGACCGAGCAACTTCACTTTCACTTTTCACTTTCATGCATTGGAGAAGGCAATGGCACCCCACTCCAGTACTCCTGCCTGGAGATGGTGGAGCCTGATGGGCTGCCATCTATGGGGTCGCACAGAGTTGGACACGACTGAAGGAACTTAGCAGCAGCAGCAGCAGTAGTAACTTCAGTAACAAANAAAAAAAAACACAACTTTAGTAACTGGTAATAGTATTTGTTGCTGAGTTTCATAATGGAGTAGTCAGTATCCAGTAGAGAACTTCTACAGGCCTGGAAATGGGGCAGGCATAATAGGAAATAAAAAGCAGTGATGGGATTGGGTAAAGAATTATTCAAGAGCTAAAAGAAAATGTTCAGAAACTCTATCAAATTATAGTATTAGAAAACTATTGTTATAATAGTTTCATGGTCCAGATATAAGTAGAGTTGAAGCATTACAGAATAATACATTTAGTTTTAAGGAAGGGAGCCAGTTTGTGAGTGTGTGGGTGGGCTTCTTCAGCTAATGGTAGTCCCTCTCCTTGGCTGATGGCTTCTGAGTGATGATGGCAATGTCCAGACCAGAATCACCAGCTCCATTGCCTAGAGGGCACAAGTCAGCCAAGGTACTGGGTGGGGACTCAGGCCGACTGCAGGGCTACGGGCTCCTTGACTTAGTAACAATTCATCTCCCGACAATGGTTACCCTTGTAGGAATACTGCCCATGGTTACCAGATCGGATTTTTCAAGAGAAAATGGCAAAGCCAGATTTCCCCCATTTCTCTAAGCTGTCAACAACATAATTAAAAAACAGCAACAGCAATTCTGTCTGGACCCAATTTAGCCAATCTACAGACCAAACCCAGAACAGAAGCCACTCACTCCACAGTGAATCTTCGTGAAAGCTCTCCATTCTGAAAGGGCACTTGTTCTCATCCATAATTATCTTTGGTAACATGAATCAAAGGTGGAAAGGCTTGCATTTATTTATTTTAAATCTTGGCAGTAGGTAAAAATTCTCCCTATACTGTTAATGATTGCACTGGAGCAACCGGAAAACCCTAGAACATTCAGTTTCATACACAGTATAATTAACTCATTTTTATACCAAGCCTTTTAAGCTAGATCTTTTTGTTCCATGGACTTCTAACATACTTTACAGTTCTAATTCTCTTCCAGTGTCCTACATTAATCAAAGCTGTAACCCCTGTTGTCTTTGTACTACAGAATCAGAATGTGCCCCTGGCGAGGAATGGGGGAAAAGTCAACAGGAATTAAATTTCAGTGCAACTGTTTACTCAACTGTGGCCTGCAGTTATTGAAATTTTATCCGTGGTTTTGTGTGACTACCGCAGTAATGAATTCAGCATGGCTGTGATTTTCTCACTGCTGGTATTCTCACTTCAAGTAAAAACCTGTAGAATAAGAATGACGAAAACAACCCATGTCCATCACGCTGACGTTCAGATAACTACAAACTGTTTAACTGTTGCAGTTTCAGTCTGGAAGAAAACTGATAATACGACTCCCATAAAACTTTCTGAATGCTGTCTTTTTTTCTTATTTCATCTACAGATTTTCGTTCCCCCTAACAACCTGTTAAGCGCCTCATCGTACACTTAAGGAAGTCACACAGCTGTCAGTTGTTTTATTTTAAAAGACTCAAAAGGCCTGCCAACCACAATATATGGAGTTTCAGGCACAATGATAGACCCAACTGCTTTCTTCCTTCCCAAAACATATCAGAGGCAATTAGAAATAAAATTGTTATAAAAATATTAAAAGCACTTTGAAGTACAATCAAAAGGTATTGACCTGTATATCAATTACCCAAACAACATATTCTCTAAAAAGTGGTCAGAGCCAAGATAAAAGAGGGGAGACATGAATAACTAATTTTGCGGCTGATGGTTTTCAAAGAAGATGCTGTTCAAATGTACATATACATGAGCAAAATAATTCAGAAAAACAAATATTGCATATTAATGTATAGATATGGTATCTAGAAAAATGGTACTGATGAACCTGTTTGCAGATGTAAAGAATGGACTCGTGGAGACAGCAGGAGAGAGACATGGTGGGACGAACTGAGAAAGTAGGATTGACCTATATGCACTATCATGTGTAAAACAGAAGTGAGTGGGAAGCTGCTGTGAACACAGGAAGCCCAGCCTGGTGCTCTGCGATGACCCAGAGGGCTGGGATGGGGTGAGGGGGGGAGTGAGAGACTCAAGAGGAAGGGGTGTGCTTTGAGTTATGACTGTATCATGCTGTGGTACGGCAGAAACCAATACAACATTGTAAAGCAATTACCTTCCAATCAAAAAATAAACTTTTTTTTTAAATGAATGTATATTACCTTCTTCTGTGAGGTCAACTTGTGGTTGCTGTTAGTGGGGTAGGGAGGGAGGGGTGTGTCTGTGTGTGTCTGTGTGGCATAAAAGTAAAGTTTTTGGCTGGCTTATGACTTTGAGATAGTGGATGATTTTCAGCTCTTTAAATAAAAATCAGAAGATGTTAATTTCCCATTTATCCAATTGACATGCTCTAAATACTAATTACTCTGTATTCATACCACATCAGGCCATGGGGTCACAAAGAGTCGGACACAACTGAAGTGACTCAGCATGCACTTGCATATACCACATCAGTCAATAGCCCCACATCAGCTGCTCCATAAAGAAACAGTTGATCTTGGCCTCTGTTTGGTACAGGCACAGAAAATGGCAAACCAAATTACCAACTTATTTCCAATATAACCACAAATATCTGAGAATATCACACGAACAAATGCACACACAAATACATGGATCCCTTTCTACCACTGATAGGTCTTGTCACCAACGTCATTGGTTAGGATTTGGCCATTTGCACTACTGCAAACACCCCAAGTTTACACACAGTCTACATCACCAATCCCAGCTGATGTGATGCCCAGGAAGCAGGCACTATCGAGTGTGAGCTGCCACTAAAAGAGAGATCAAACTCCTTCAAGGCTCTTTCTCGCTTTCCTATTTTTCCCCACAGATACCACTGTCTCAAGCTGGTTCCAACAGTTTCTAACAGACTAACAGGATAATGATTCCTTATTGGTAAAAATTCTTAGAAAGGAGAAAATAATACATGTTTTAGAGACCGCCAAATGCTATATCCCTAAAACAGGAAGGGACTGCCTTAGTTTCTCTGCTATAGATTCCAAGAAAATGGTTTGAGAAAAGGTTTGCATTTTTCCTTCTTTCCCCCAACCCTCAACAATATGTTTCATTCAGAAAGGGCCAAAGATTTACCATTCTTTTTTTCACCTTTTTTTCCAAATTACTTTGTATTTAATAAACAAATCAAACACTAAAATGCAACAAAAATCATTCATGATCATTAACAAAAATGTACACTATTCCCTAATTCCAAGAGAGGCTGTGAAAACAATGCTTATCTTCAAGCAAATGCTATTTACTTACTTGAATTTGCATCAACACTTTGGCCAATCAGCAACATTCACCTTGTCACACCCTTTGCCATTTGTAAATAGTTTACCAGTCAATCACAGTTACCCATATAAATGCCTACAAAGGATATAACAAGAATGAGTATGTCCCAACTTGTGATCATTTGGGGTAGCCACCAAAAAGAGATACTTTAAAACAGTAATAAGATTTAGTCACATACCAACTGCTGTATGGATATAAGAAACATACATAAGTGGCCTATCTCTCTAAACTGTGAGTAACAGCAAGCAATTTCTTACCCCAGTGCCTGCGTGACTGATGTCTTGTTATCTAACCGAAGTTGCCTGGGTGTTTCTCCTTATTCCTACTTCCCCGTTTCACCTTCTTTTCTTGCGTATAGCCCTTGTTTCTCCTGTATCCTTGACCCCTTGTGTCCTTCTTCCTAAGGCTTCAGTTCAGTTCAGTTCAGTCGCTCGAGTCATGTCCGACTCTTTGCGATCCCATGAATCGCAGCACGCCAGGCCTCCCTGTCCATCACCAACTCCCGGAGTTCACACTCAGACTCAGTCCATCGAGTCAGTGATGCCATCCAGCCATCTCATTCTCGGTCGTCCTCTTCTCCTCCTGCCCCCAATCCCTCCCAGCATCAGAGTCTTTTCCAATGAGTCAAGTCTTTGCCTGAGGTGGCCAAAGTACTGGAGTTTCAGCTTTAGTATCATTCCTTCCAAAGAAATCCCTAAGGCCTAATAAATCTATTTTTGTTTTTTTTTTTAACTTAAGCATTAGGAACCATTTCTCCAAAGATTCATTTTATTCCAAGTAGTTAAACTTTAGGCTGTCATATTAGGGGCTCCAAGGAAGTGGCCAGAGGTCCACCCGATCTCACTTTCAACAACAATTCGCCAAGACAGAGGGGCCTCCCAAGACTGAAATGACAAAAGCTTGCGAATTTGTTTCTTAAAGCCAATGGCTGGGGCCCCGGCGCACTAGTGGCTTAAAAGATGCTGCGAACAGTCAGCCAGCCAGCTGAGCACCAGATGGTCATGGTGGTCAAGTGTTTGGTGAAACAGTAGCATCTGCACCCACCTCCCTCCACAGCCCGACTCCAGCACACGGTACCTGCTGCTGCTGCTGCACGTGGGCCAGATCGGCCGCCCCCACGTCCACGGCTGGCGTCTCCCCGTTGGACCGCCCTTCCCGAAGACTGCCGCACTCTAATAAGTGGTTGCCGCCGCTAGACCCATTCTGGATGGCTGAACCGTTACTTTTTGTCTCAGTCCCAGATTCTTGCATCATGACTCAAAAACCTGATTTGCAGGAGGGAGCCAGGGAGAAAGAAAAAAGCAGCTGTTAGCACAGTTGTTGTACATAAGGAGAAGGGCCCTGCCTTCAATGTTGCCAAAATCTGTAAACAGTTGTCATTTTCTTTCACTCAACTTATCCCTTATTAGTGGTCCAATAGTCTAGTTTCTGAAGATGAAACTGTTGGTCCAAATTCAAGTTTTAAAGGATCCACTGTATAGCACAGGGAACTCTACCAATATTCTCTAATAGCTTCTATGGGAAAACAATCTGAAGAAGAACAGATATATGTGTATGCACAAGTGAATCACTTTGCTGTATACCTGAACTAACGCAACATTGCACTCTAATATAAAATAGAAATTAATTAAAAACTTTAAAAGAAAAGCAAATTCAACGTTTAGTAGTATTGTTCTATTTATCCTATCTTTTTCCTCAGAAAAAAAATAACATTGTCAAATGAACTTAGAATTTATGGTTAAATTCCTGTGATTTTATCTGGATGTTTTGCTCAAAAACCAGTAAGTCATTTCATTCAGTGTATTAGGTGTAACATTTAATTTTAGTATGTATAGGCTCTGTATGAAGTATTACACTCTTAGAGAAGTATTTTCCAAATGTAGTCTATCAGGAGATAACGCACCTTAGCAAGAGGCCTCCTGAGGTATTAATTCATGCTAAAACCCCTTACAGTCAAAACCCCAAAAGCGCTCTAAAGATTTGCACTCCCTGGAATCATTCAAGTATCGGAACTTTTCAAAACTGGCCATTCCAATAAGATAGGCTACTTTGAGAGAAGGAGGGAGCGGGGAGTCGCAGCTTTTCAGAGGCCAAAAAAATTGACTCTTGTCTTTGTCTTATGGTTAAAATTGTCCTGAGAAGTCCCATTCAGAGTTACGTGTTTCTCATACTGAATTCCTAACGTCTGGTCTGGTTTAAGGTGTGAAAGGTCTAGGCCCTCTTATGCTTATTTTGGGGAAAATGTTGCCTGGGCAGATTAAAAAAAAAAAATTCTGAATTTGAAAGTGTAAAGTGCAAGTTGCTCAGTCGTGCCCGACTCTTTGCGACCCCATGGACTATACACGTCCATGGAATTCTCCAGGCCAGTATACTGGAGTGGGTAGCCTTTTCCTTCTCCAGGGGATCTTCCCAACCCAGGGATCAAACCCAGGCCTCCCACATTGCAGGCAGATTCTTTACCAGCTGAGCCACAAGGGAAGCATGAATTGGAAAGTACTAAACATCAAAAAATCTTAAAAAAAAAAAAAATATATATATATATATATACAGGATTGCATAAAGGATTATTATAGTAATCCCCCCTTTATCCACAGGGGATACATTCCAAGATCCCGAGTGGATGACTACTGAACCCTATATACACTGTGTTTTCTCCTATACATACATATCTAAGGTAAAGTTTAATTTCTAAGAGATTAATGGTGATAACTAAATAAAAGATCATAACAATATACTAGGGTAAAAGTTATGTGAGTGTGGTCTCTCTCAAAACATCTTGCTGGACATGTTTAATGCCTTTTCCAGCTTAAATAAGCACTTTTCAGACACTACGATCACAGCTTCTGCTCTTCGAAGTACAAGAGCAAATCTAGTATGCCCTTCTTTTTTTCTTCATGACAAACTCACGGATAGAAGATTGTTTCTTCACCACATGACTTTTTTCCCTCCTTACTGAGAACTTTCACTTTTTCACTTAAAGGAAGCACTTTATGGCTCCTCTTTGGTACATCCCAAGCACCAGCACCACTAGTTGTGCACGTACCTGAACACGAGCCCTGTGATGCAGCGGCGATGGCTGCTGAATGAAAAATGGGTGGGAAACGCTAGGCAAACGGATGATCCCAGTCCTGGGAAACTGGGTGAGATTTCATCTCGCTGAGAATGGCGTGGAATCTAAAACTTAAGAATTGCTTATTTCTGGAATTTTCCATGTAATATTGTCAGACTGAGGAAAGCAAACCTACGAGAGTGAAGCTGTGGATTTGGGGGGCAGGGGGACCACTTAAGACAAATTCAGTCTGACGTCAGAGTTCTTCGCTCTGTGTTTTTTAAAGCTGAGGTAAAGAAACGGCCAAACAATGAACATTTTAGGGTCACACTCCAGGCTGAGAGGCCAGACACAAACAATTATCACTAAAGGGAGATGGTAATTCAAACATCCAAGCTAAGGAATGCCCAAATAATTAAGACAACTGGGAAATATCAATCTTAGATAAAAGGACAGAAAACTTTTACACAAATTGATTCAAATCATGGATATATACAAAGGGTTACAGATTTCTGCCCCGTAGATGAAATATGTGACAACACGCAAATTTAAACACTCGAGGCATCTTTATAGGAGGATGTCTTCCTGTAAGACATTGGTTTAAGTCTGTCTATACTCATACAAAAACAACTGGGAAAATTAAGAACAGAAAAATCCATATCTTTTTTCCTTTCCATGCACAGTATAATCCAATGTAATGACAAATTTCATAAACCCAGAAGAGACACACACACACATACACACTAAAGTTAATCCAATTCTGAACTGGATTAAGAATGGCATCTTTTGTGAACAGGTGGAAAACAAACTCAGACACAACAGCTGATTCCCTCTTGTCTCTTTAGATCAGATATTTCAGTGATTATAGTCCTTTAAAAATTGCATTCATATCGTACTGTCTGCAGAGTGAAGAATCTACCAAAAAAGAACTAAAACTTTAAGATGCAAGAACCAGGCAAAGCAAGTATCTAGTTCATCACCAAAAAAAAAAAAAAAACCACCCACCAAATTTCTGAAACGTAGGTATTTTTTTGTCCCCCAACATTTTAGTTTCTCTGTCATAAACCTTCCCACATGTACAGAAGCTAAGAAAAAAAAAGGTGTTTAAGGAAATAGTCGTTTTAGTACTAAGCAAGGAAACCCATTTAGGTTTTAGGGTATGTCACAAGCATATCTAAACAAAAAAGGAAAAAAACGTTTTTAACCTTCCAGAAAGCCTGTCCATATCAGGGGTTTCCCACTCCACAAAGACAATGCTTTTGTCCATACTAACCTCTATACCTGCCCTCAGAATGGGACATATTTAGCCAAATAGCCTGTCCTCAGGAAGCAGTGCTACAGGTAAAATACGGCTTTCAAGTCATGTTGACCGTTAGCCTCCCAGATCAGAAGACAATTGTCAAAGAGACTGACCCAGCTCCCTTTTCCTGGGTTTGAGAACATCGTGGTGGGTGGAGTCAGAATAATATCCAATGCACAATCTGATGAGGTTTGCTCCATGTAGAACCACAGAAGACTGCCAAGTCCTCCAGCACAAGTTTCACAGGCGTCAAGCCAAGCAGCTTGGCTTGGGGACTAGGTTTGTGAGAGTGCAGGCTTTGGGATCGAAATTGCATAAAGGATTATTTTGGTCCGAGGATGTCCTTAATTAGTCAAGTGCTAACAGTAGTATGTTGGTTGGAAGATTTAAATTTTGCTATAATCTCCCACACCAATCAGGAGAAAACAGGTTTTTTGAAAAGCACATGTGAAAAAATGAGGAGTGTCGATGTCTAAGAATGTTTCTAACAATATCTGGGCTGGCAGTTTTTTCTTTCTATGGAACGTTTCAAGCTATTTAATAAGGCTTTTCTATTTGTATCATATGCACAAACTACAAAGCCCTCTGATGTACTTTTCAAACACAGAAGTATTCTATGAGGGAGAAAAGGCTATTCCCATTTTACAGGTAAGAAAACTAAACCTCAGCAAGTTAGGCAGACATGCACATGTCCATTCCATAAAGGACGAGCACATTTCCAATTTGCAAAGTCCTGTACTAGGTAGTGAATTAGGACATCTACACAAAGAAAACGGAGTCAAAACCCAAAAAGACCACGACGAGGGTGGCAGGTAGACAAGGAAAAAGCATCTGAAGTACAAAGCTAAAGGTGTCAGCATGCTAGCCAATCACTGTACTTGAGGTTTTTCTACTGAGTTTTACAATTCTAGACTCATCTAAAGCAAGTCAAAGGAGAGGGATCTCTGTTCTCTGGCTTAGAATGCTGAGCTCTCTTCTTGGTCACAAGCACCTAGTGTGGGAGACCTCCGCCTCCCTCTGGGACATCCTAGAACCAATGATCTGCTTTGCTCCGTGACAAACTGGAAACAAGAAAGGACGCACAGTCATCCAAAGAGCCTAAACAGGAAAGGCATGGCGCCTGAAGGACATGGCCATGCCAGGCCCCGTGACAAGGCCTTTCTCAAAAGACAAAAGCCAAACCTTCCTCCAGCCTTCTCTATGACTTCTCTGAAGGAGCTGGGCGTGTTTAAGTCACATATGATCCATTCAACATAACCACACAAAAGCTGATGCTACCATCGCACAGATGTCGGAAAGCTTACGAAAGCCAAAATGGCCCGTTTCTCATCTTACTTGGAAACATTACAGCGCTACTGATTTCAAAAGATCGATTTTTGTGCTGGAGGGACTTGTAGGAGGGAGAAGAACTGAGTTTAGTGTGCTTATTTATTGTCGTTGCCAATAGAGCTGCTCTCTGGAAGTATTCTGGAAAATTCATAATGTCCAGGCCAATGTATTTATAGTAAATGAAAGCAATGCTTTCTTATGATTATTTCCCTGGTTACAGTGTTGATGCTGAAAATTTAAGGAAAATAAAACCCTTGTTATCATGCTTGTGAAAGATTTTAAGCTAACAAAAAGTTCAGTCTTGATTCCAGGGCAGTTAATTAAGGTTGACCAAGTCAGGCAGAAGTAAATTAACTTGGCTGATCAATTATTTATATGAAGCAGAATAAATGCCCTTAAAGAACTTGGTCGCTTCATGAAAGGATGTGTAAATTAAACTAAACATAGTTTTGTAAAATATATTTATATGTCTATGGGGAGAGGAGAAGAAAAGTTAACTGCAAGATCACTTTTTAGGAAAATGATTAAGAGTGATTACACAGTCCTTCTCCCACTCCATTCCCTCCCTTTTCCGCCCCCCTCCCCGCCCCAAAGATACCCTCTTTCTCATTGTTCATCCATGTGTGAGGAAGGAAGGAAAACGGTATGCACTTTGAAGAGACAAGAGAGGCTTTGAAAAAAAAAAG
>SJYX01001213.1:0-144464 GCA_006410675.1 Oreotragus oreotragus | reverse complement strand
AAACTCCAATACTTTGGCCACCTCATGCAAAGAGTTGACATACTGGAAAAGACTGATGCTGGGAGGGAATGGGGGCAGGAGGAGGAGGGGATGACAGAGGATGAGATGGCTGGATGGCATCACCAACTCGATGGACATGAGTCTGAGTGAACTCTGGGAGTTGGTGATGGACAGGGAGGCCTGGTGTGCTGCAATTCATGGAGTCGCAAAGAGTCAGACACGACTGAGCAACTGAACTGAACTGAAAATGATGGTCTTAACGATAACAAATGATTTCCCTTTTCTACCAGGCTTTCTGTGTGAAGACAGGGGACGTCAACCTTTCAAGGAAAAAGAATTTCTGAACTTCAATTCCAGGGTAGTAAAACTTTTCAGGGAAACTATAGATGCCTCAGTCTTGTGACTTGTCATAACTAAACCTTCTGGAACACTGTACTCTTTATATTAAGAAGACATCAAGAAGGGCAGATAACAACATGCCAACCTCTTAAAAGTTACAGATCTCTAATTTATATTTTTAGAGGTTCAGTGACCACTGGTCTTTTTTTCTGCTCTCTCTCAGTAGATGGGACTTTAGGTTCTGTAATCATTGCAACTGTGAGCAAAGTACAGAAGTGAGAAGCTGCTCCAGGAGACAGAAGTACAAAGGAGAATCCATACCCACTCCCTGGCATATTAATCCAGACAAGCTCAAATAATTAAACAGAGCAAAAAGGAGCCTTGCCAGTTCAGGACTAGGTTGTTTGCTTTGCCACAAGGAAGCCTCTGAAGCTTAAGGTATGATGCCGCCAGGTGTTCTGGGGAGCTTAATTAAAATGCATTTTCATAGAACAAAACAGATTTTAAGTTTAAGAATTGACAAAGCCTACCAAACTTTAATCATTCGAACATTCAAACTGCTGCATTCTCAGAAAGAGTCTAATGGAATAAAGTGACCGACAACCAGGTCAGACTATATATATTTTTTCATTTCCATATTTTATATAGCTGACTCTACACAGAGTCGGATACCTAACAGCAATTAATGACCAGCGTGTTCGATGACACACTTCACGTATCCCCCATTTCGCCTGCAGCACCTAACCGCTCTGGTGGCCACAGTGGACAATAAGCTCACAGCAATCATGGCAGCTTTGTGAGTGCCGGCCATCAGAACTCTGTTGCTTGCATTTCTCTGTTGTGTGAAATGGACAATTATTTAATTTTATCCTTCAAAAACTCCATCTATGCATGTATATCCTTCTCCTACCAAAGCTACTCTCACAGAGAGATTAGCAGGCTTTTGCTGACATAAAAGACGACCATGTCTTGAAGGTCATGACCCCCTCAGCCTCCACCCTCAACCCAGTGTGTTGTGTATCCTTGTAATTTACAGCAAACGCTAGCAGGCCCTGCCCAGTGTTGAAACAGAGGCAAAGTCAGAAACAGCAACAAACAGTAATTTAAAAAACAAAAACAAAGATGATGTGAGCTGAGTTTTTCTATTGTTTGCAAAATAGGACAAAGGACAGGCTTCTGTTGTGGTTGCCAGTGTCCTAGAATCGCACACACACACACACACACACACACACACCACAGACACCTCAAGCTGAAGAGAGAGATACAAGGTCTGCTTTACTTAACAAGAAATGATACAAGCATAAATGCATTTTAAAGTGAGGCAGGTAAGTGTAACAGAGAACCACAACGCTAGCTTTTAAATATATTATCACTGATACTAATTGTATGCTGTCCTCTCAGGATGTCTTTATAGTACAGGGAATTATTCAGAACATAGTAAACTAAAAGTTAGTCTTCTTCTTTCAAACTTGTAGTATAGGCATCACAGAGGATCCATATGGAGCCCACAGGACAACACCTACAAATACACAACCCAAGGATTGTACCTTCCAAAGGTGACTGCCTTGTTCACAGCACTAGACTTTTTCTCCTAGACCTTCTAAGTCCTTGCTTGTTCCACAGAGTTTTCTAGTCATCTGATGTTCCATTACTGAGCTAGTGGCCTTTCAGGAGAGCGCTTTCTCTTCTGAAGAAAGCAAACAACTGCATAGATATCATTACACTAAGGAAATCTCTTAGAAAAACCAAACAACTCGCTAATCTCTCCAGCCCCTTCATCCAAGCAAAAGATAAGAAAAGCAAACCTAAGTCTGTTTCAACCACATTCCAGGGACAAGTTCCCCTTTTCTTTATCAAAATTCTAGCATGTAAGTTTTTTCTTTTTTTTAATGTGTGTGTGTTTTTAAAAACAGACCTTGCAGGATAAACTGCTGCTCACACCGGCAAACAAAGCAATATTTGTTTAATAACGATTGCTACCATGGGTACAGTAAACAAGGGGCCCAGCATTTGTGTTTATGAACAAACACATCATCTTACAAGAGTAATTTAACATTAACCAGGTGGAATAATCAACAGATTTCATAGGTGACACCAGGGGCAGGACTAATGTAAACAGAGCTGGGGAGGAGAGAGGGGCCACTCTTTGGGAATCAAGGTCGAGGTAAATGCATTACAGAGTAAACAGCTGCAAAGAAGGCAAGATAAACAAACAGTCATTCTTCTGACATTTAGAGAGGCAGAAAGGTTGTATGTTACATAGATCAGCTGCTGACCACCATGAAATCAAACCAGTTGGAGACCAGGCCTGCTTGTTTGCACAATGCCATGTTTGCTTATAAACAACAATTTGCAGTTACCAACCTCGCATCACTCATCATCATCTAAGCCAGAGTGAATCAAGTGAAATCTGGTTAACTCTTTACTGGTGACATTATTTAGCAATCCAAAAAAAAAAAAAAGCCTGACCCCCTTTAAGAAAAACAGGCTCCCCTGCTTCCCTGCCCCTAATGAAAAACAAAACAAACAAAAAAGAGTTCAGTCAATGCCCTTTTATTTCCTCGCTTGTAGAGAAAAATAAAATATCTACATGGGACGGTGATGCTTTCATGCTTGAGTAACCATGCATTCACTTCCTGGGCTCATCTTTTATCGATGAAATAGATGAGTCAAACACCCACCTGGATCAGGAATGTTTTACCTAGAAGGAAAACCCTGATGCTACTTTCTCCTTGCGTTTCTTGATCCAAGATATCCTTAAGCACACTGGGTCCACAAATAGATCTGTAGCATTCTTAACCACCCAGCAAAAATCAAACTTCTGCCCCTTAAAAGACATTGGTTGATGTTACATACAAGTATGCAAGAGTTCACCTTGTCAGCATATCAAAGAAACCTTAAATCCTGGAAGCCAAGAGTGAATAAGCTTAATCTGTCCACTAACAAAGTATCACAAAGAAATGTTTTATGTTCAAAAATCTGTTTCATGTGTACTAACATGTTAAACAGCATGCTGTATATCAAAAGAAAGTTATCACACTGTATCAGAGATGCTATATTTAAGTAAACAATTTGCAATTATAACATGAATTTGGGAATCTATTTTACAGATACTTTAACATTAAACTACTTAATTTTGATACCTGTGAATTACATCTCTCCATTACTTAAAAGTTATAAAGCAAAGACACACTGAAAGACAGTTTGGTAAGTTACATATATCTTACATGTAAAAAGAAAATGAAGTCGCTTGGTCCTGCACGACTCTTTGTGAGCCTATGGACTGTAGCCTACCAGGTTCCTCCTTGCCTGGGATTTTCCAGGCAACAATACTGGAGTCGGTTGCCACTTCCTTCTCTAGGAGGTCTTCCTGACTCAGGGATTGAACCCTGGTCTCCCACATTGTAGGCAGACACTTTACCATCTGAGCCACCAGGGAAGTCCATATCTTACATGTACAATCAGTTAATTAATTTTTAAAAACTCAGCATTATGTCAGTGCAAAGTACAGCAAAACACTGCTGGATATCCAAAGCAGAATTTGAAAATAAGAAAATGACACTTAAAAAAATGACTAAAGACAGACCTCAGAGGATTCTGGCAATTCCACTGATAACGATCAGATTACGGAAATTTCTACCTCTGTCTGAAAGTCTTAACAAAATTGTTCAGGTCCTTCCTGGCCACCCCAATTCCACTGTAAACCTCCTAGCCTTCTCTAGCAGCTCTTCTTCCCAGTTCCTACTTCAGTAACCTGTTCTTTGCTCTGTGACGCTCAAGTCACGGAGAAAACAGAGGATTTCTTTCGTGTTTTTATTTTGCTGTACTGTGGGTTGCTTCCCCAAGTCCGTCTCTGCTGACTGACTGCTTTTCCTGAACCAACATAGCCCCTAAGGCCTCAACAGTATCTGCAGAAGAAATGTCCAAGGGGGGCTCCGTGCCATCAAAGGAGGGGATCTCTCAGGCTCATGAACCTGTTACCACCATACAGACACAGGGAAGGGACATGGAGATGTCTCCTTTGTCTGTCCTAGCAAGCCCTCTGGGGCTTTAGCCACTCCACTGCCCTAGAGAAGGAAACTCAGCCTTGCTCAACCTTGATGATGCAAGTCTGGCGGCCCATACAACTAACACCGAGACTCTTCCTCAAATGCTTTGGGAACGGAACGTTCTCAAATTCCAGGCTCTGTGCATGAGGCTGAGATAACTAGGAGACAGGGATGCCTTATCGCGTGTCCCAGCAAAACTCAAGGGAGAAAAAAATGAAGAAGTAAAAGCATAATATTGTCTTCTTCCATCCCTAGTTCCCGCCTTTAATGGAAAAAGCGGATTACTCATTATTCACACTTCTAATTTTGTCCAGGCCTTCTCTTGACCTTCATTTTTATTTCCTATTCCTGAATTGTGGAAGAACTAGACCATTGGTCAAGGGTTATAAATAGCATTTACAATTCTAAATGGCAATCCAAAGAGCTATAACTATTTCCCTTGGTAAAGGACAACACCAAACACATAACCATCACCCAAAAGGAGGGAGACTCCTTTGAATTTCAGGATGATTCTGCTGATATCTCAGCATGGGTAGGACAGATAACATGCATTTTTCTTCCATCCCAACTGTGGTGTTACAGTTATCCTAACATACCTTCAGTCTTATCTGCATGTGTCTATTAGGTTGGTGCAAAGTCACTGCAGATTTGCACAGCTGAAATTTGCTACTTGACACTGGAATACATTCTTAAATAAATGTGGTTATAGATAATTTTAATGTGTATTTCTCACTTTATGTTTTACTCTAATGACATTACTTGCTGTTCATTTTATATTTATTTTAGATTAGGGAAATACTGTTAGACAAAAAAGCAAATTCAAGTGATTTTCTTATTCGAGCTCAAAATGGGTCATCAAGTAGCAGAGACAACTCGCAACATCAACAACACATTTGGCTCAGGAACTGCTAACAAACATACAGTGCAGTGGTGGTTCAAGAAGTTCTGCCAAGGAGACGAGAGCCTTTGATGAGGAGCGCGGTGGCTGGCTATAGGGAGCTGACAAGGACCAGTGGAAAGAAATCGTCAAAGCTGATCCTCTTACAGCTATCCAAGAAGTTGCCGGAAATCTCAGTGTCACCCACGTATGGTCATTTGGCATTTGAAGCAAATTGGAAAGATGAAAAAGCTCAATAAGTGGGTGCCTCATGAGCTGACTGAAAATCCCCCAAATCGTCATTTTGGAGAGTCATCTTCTCTTATTCTACTCAACAACGAGCCACTTCTAAATGAGACTGTGACGTGCAGCACAAGGTGCATCTTATATGACAACTGGCAATGACCAGCTCAGTGCCTGGACAGAGAAGAAGCGCGAAAGCACTGCCCAAACCAGACTTGCAGCGAACACAGGTCAGGGACACAGTTGTCTGCTGTCACTCTGATCCACTANCCATGTAGCAAATTCCCGTTGGCTATTGATTTTATGTATGGCAATGTAAGTTTCCATGTTACTCTTTCCACACATCTCACCCTCTCTTCCCCTCTCCCCATGCCCATAAGTCTATTCTCTATGTCTGTTTCTCCATTGCTGCCCTGTAAATAAATATTTCAGTACCATTTTTCTAGATTCTGTATATATGCGTTGCTGCTAAGTCACTTCAGTCGTGTCTGACTCCGTGCGACCCCACAGACGGCCTCCTACCTGGCTCCTCTGTCCCTGGGATTCTCCAGGCAAGAACACCCAAGTGGTATTGCCATTTCCTTCTCCAATGCATGAAAGTGAAAAGTAAAAGTGAAGTTGCTCAGTCATGTCCGACTCTTAGCGACCCCATGGACTGCAGCCCACCAGGCTTCTCTCCATGGGATTTTCCAGGCAAGAGTACTGGAGTGGGTTGCCATTGCCTTCTCCAATATATGTTAGAATATGATATTTGTCTTTCTCTTTCTGACTTACTTCACTCTGTATGATAGGTTCTAAATTCATCCACCTCATTAGAACTGTCTCAGATGCATTCCTTTTTATCACTGAATAATATCCCATTGTGTATATGTACCACAGCTTCTTTATCCATTCATCTGTCGATGGACATCTAGGTTGCTTCCATGTTCTAGCTATTGTAAATAGTGCTGCAGTGAACAATGGGATACATTGTCTTTTTCAGTTGGTTTCCTCAGTGTATATACCTAGGAGTGGGATTGCTGGGTCATATGGTGGTTTTATTCCTAGTTTTTTAAGGAATGTCCATACTGTCTCCCACAGAAGGTGTATCAGTTTACATTCCCATCAACAGTGCAAGAGTGTTCCCGTTTCTCCACACCCTCTCCAGCATTTTTTGTTTGTGAACTTTTTGATGATGGCCATTCTGACTTGTGTGAGGTGATATCTCATTGAAGTTTTGATTTGTATTTCTCTAATAATGAGTGATGTTGAGCATCTTTTCATGTGTTAGCCATTTATGTGTCTTCTCTGGAGAAATGTCTGTGTAGGTCTTTTTCCCACTTTTTGATTGGGTTGTTTGTTTTTCTGGTATTGAGTTGTATGAGCTGCCTGTATATTTTGGAAATTAACCCTTTGTCAGTTGTTTCATTTGCTATTTTCTTACATTCTGAGGGTTGTCTTTTCACCTTGTTTATAGTTTCCTTGGCTGTGCCAAAGCTTTTTAGGTTTAATCAGGTCCCACTTTTTTACTTCCATTACTCTAGGAGTTGGATCATAGAGGATCTTGCTTTGATTTATGTTATCGAGTGTTCTCCCTATGTTTTGCTCTAAGAGTTTTATAGTTTCTGGTCTTACATTTAGGTCTTTAATCCATTTTGAGTTCATCTTTGTGTATGGTGTTAGCGAGTGTTCTAATTTCATTCTTTCACATGTAGCTGTCCAGTTTCTTTTACATGTAGCTGTCCAGTTTTCTGAGCACCATTTATTGAAGAGACTGTCTTTGCCCCATGGTATATTCTTGCCTCCTTTGTGAAAAATAAGGTACCCGAAGGTGCATGGGTTTATTTATTGGCTTTCTATCTTGTTCCATTGGTCTTTGCATTGATCATAGAGGAAGTCTTTCTTATTTCTCCTTGCTGTTGTTTTGAACTCTGCATTCAGATGGGTATATCTTTCCTTTTCTTCTTTGCCTTTAGCTTCTCTTTTTTTCTCAGCTATTTGTAAGGCCTCCTCAGACAACCATTTTGCCTTTTTGCATTTCTTCTTTTGGGGATGGTTTTGATCACTGCCTCCTGTGCAATGTCACAAACCTCTGTCCATAGTTCTTCAGGCACTCTTTCAGGTCTAATCCCTTGAATCTATTTGTCACTTCCACTGTATAATCGTGAGGGATTTGATTTAGGTCATACCTGGATGGTCTAGTGGTTTTCCCTACTTTCTTCAATTTAAGTCTGAATTTTGCAATAAGGAGTTCATGGTGTGAGCCAAAGTCAGCTCCTGGTCTTGTTTTTGCTGACTTCACAACCTAGTGGGTATTTTACTCTTAGAGCACATCCTGATTTGGAGTAGTCACATTTTAAATGCTTAGTAGCCACAGGTTGAGCAGTTTAGAATTTTTCAGGAATTATGTTATTGTATAATATTGTCAATCTGTCTAATCATATGTTCAAATACATATATATGTATATAGTCTACTTATTCTAAAGGAATAAATAAGGAATAGATAAGGTATATATATATGCAGTTTAAAAACACTTCATTGATTTGTCTAATTGCTTTGTTTTGTTTTTAGTCATGTCTTCAGATTTTTGAAATTTTATGCCACATTAAAGAGGTTGAGAGGTTTATGTTCTTCAGAAAGGTGCTTGGTGTAGGAGGTAATGATTTTTTCCCCTTATTTTAGCACACTTAAAATGTATGTTAAAACTGTTATTGATATACTTGTTAGATGTTACTGCCATGATTGTCCTGGTCGCAATGGGTTCTTATTGGTCTAAATATTCTTTAGCATAAATTCTCTCCTCTTGCTCTTTCGGAGACGCACTCAGCTTTCTGAGTTTCATGTGCCACCTCAGCTACTTAGTTTTCCACACATTGCCCCAGAGCATGAAATGCAGGCAGTTTCACGTGCCTCCTGGGCGCACTTTTCTTGTGTTCTGCTTTGTCTGCTCCCCTTGTTTTGTCTCTCCCTAGCTCAGTATAAATTTGAGTATGGCAGTAACAGTATTTTAGTCACCTTTGTATTTCCTCAGTGTGGAACACAGTGCTTTCTATAGTAGTTTACTTAACACATATTTTGAGTTGAAGGCAATTTGTTTTGATAGTTGCCTGTATACTATACATGCTAGTTACATGATGTTAGAGTTTCTAGGTCATCAAAGGATCACTGAGGTTTTTAGACACATTTTAAAGCTTTGATATAAGAAATTAGTTTATGAAGTTAAACCTAGGTTTTTGTTTAAACACAAAGGAGCAATAGTAGGGATAGAAAAGAGAGATATAGACACTGTTTTATACTATGTGCTTAGCACAAGAGGGGTGAGAACTCTGGATGGAGTGAATGAAAGAGCTCAGGTGCTCGGTTGCACTGGTTGATCAGCATAATACCTTTGAAACATTGAGCCTATCCAGCTAGTGCAGTACCCCCAGGCCTTCCAGAATTTTATTTGGAGTGGGTGAGGGTAGAAGAGAGATTTAGAGTGATGAAAAGTGATGTCAGTTTCCTTATTTTTACCAAATAGTTTATTCTGTGAGAGACAAAGTAAATAGACAAAGTAAGTAAATAGGCCTATTTATATATGAACCAGCCCTTTCACCATGGGTATACTTGGACATGTAAATACCTTGTAGGGATTTATGAAAACTTTAATTTTTGCAGGGCCTCCTTTTATGTCTCTCAGTAATTTTTTTGTCTGATATGCTAGTGTTTGTTAGTATATCAGTTGAAGAGCTTTCCCAGAGAAAGTAAGAAATATTAGTAAACAACTTGGGCTTTCCTTACTAAATAATGCAATTTCTTAAATAGCTGTAAATTTTAGCTGTCTATATTGAGTTTTGAGAAAGCATGTTGTCAGGGTAATAATTTGGTTTTTGCTGATATCTACTTCTTTGACTGGTTGTATACATTGTGAGATGTTTGGCTGACTAGGGCATGATTCTTGGAAGAGATTCTGTTTTCTCTGTAAGTACCAAATGCTTGCTGTGCCACTGAAATCTAAGAGTAGGAGTTACTAATGAAGAAAGCATAATTTAAATTCAGTTGAATATCAGGGATAACCTTTATTGGGAGGGTTTTGAGACTTTACAGTATATGTTTACCTCCTGTTAATTTATAGAAAATTAAAGAATGGCTCTGCACTTTCAAAGGATAGAGGAAATGTTCTAGTATTCTATTTCAGCCATAGTGGTGAATGAGTACTTAGTAAGAAACAAATGGTATGATTTCTAAAGTAGGTTCAGGTGGGCCAATTCCTGGGGTCCTTAGAGAAGAAAGATCCCCAGAGATAGAGGATCTCTGATCCCATTGTCTCTATATGACATCACTGTAAATTATACAGCTTTTCAACTATCATATTAATTTGAGAGTAAAATATTGTTTAAAATAGTATCTTTACTTTGTGTCCCAATTAACAACAACAACATATTTTTGTTTCTCACATATACCGGGGAAGTCTGTGCACTTTAAATGCTGCCTTTGACCACAGGAGTGCGAGTTGGGGAAGAAGTTAATAGAAAAAAGTTTATGGTAATGATGAGTATTGAGTTAGCATTAGCTAACTCAGTAGCATCTAGCATCCCTAGATGCTAATGATGGTAGCTCAGATCTTAGAACTAGAATAATTCAGATTCAGCAACCCTTTGCGTGTTTACTGTGTGCCAAGCACTATTACTTCATTTAACTTTCATATGCTTTGAGGTAATAGTCTCTTCATTTAATGGATAATGGAGTTAAAAACACTTTATTTGAGTTATTCAGAATCTCACAGCTAGTAGGCAGTAGTTTCAGCATGTTGAACTCAGGCCACCAGACTTTTAAGTGAAAGACAAAAAGTTTTTCAGTACTTAGTAGGTCAGTACACTATACTAAACAATTCATTACTATCTCATTTCATCTTTACCACAATTTGGTAAGGCAAATATAATTTACAAATGAGGAAACTGAAGCTTAGAGGGCCTTATACAGCCAGGAAATTTTGTAGTCATACTTTGAATTTATACTTTTAACTGCTGCTCTATATGCTGTTTATAATTTGGAAAGAAAATAGGAAAATTCTAGGGAATTGGTTGAACTAAGGTTTCCTAGGGTAAGGCATTGAAACTTTTACTTTTTATTAATTTTGCTTACCAAGGAGAAAGTAAATTGTCAGTCATATTTAAGTAAATTGTTGTATCCTTTTGAAGTAAAAATTTTAAGAGCAAATACCTTGCTTTAAAATTAATACAAGCTGTCTATGAATTAGTGGCTATAAGAGATGGGTAACAAATTTGGTTGAAATCCATATTGCAAAGTCAGTTATAAGCCGGATCCCATTATCATTGAGGAAATTGAGGCTTAGACAGGGTAGGTCACTTTGCCAAGATTTTCATAACCAGCAGATGGCAGAGCTTGGATTCCAACCAAGGTAATTTAATCTTGAGCTCTTATTAACTACTTTACTGTCCTAAGTGAATGTGAATGATGTGCAGAAATGGAGCCTTGCTACCTCTGGTAACTTGAAGACACCAATTTCTAGTTTAACACATCGTAGCTTGACTCAAGACAGGCATTAGAGTTCAGCCACCTGTTTCAATCTTTATTGTTTCCTGAGATCACTTGTATCAATAATTTTTGTTGTTTCTTTTCATTATTCTTGCACATGAAGATCCTCTTCATCTAGCTGGTGCTTAAATAAATGTTGAAAAATCAGAAATATAAAGTGTTGAATCTTGAACATAGAGACCAAATTTTATTACATCAGTTAATCATGTTTTTCTAAGGAGTATTTTTCTAGCTTTTGAGGGTAGTTAAATATTATTTTTACTCACTCCAGTGTTCTTACTTGGAGAATCCCAGAGACGGGGGACCCTGGTGGGCTACCGTCTGTGGGTTCGCACACAGTAGACACGACTGAAGCAACTTAGCAGCAGCTGCAAATATTATTTTTAAAGGTTGATTTATAGTTTTCATGACTTGGAGTAAATTTTCTGTGCTTCTGAGGAACTTCTCTTAGTTGAGCTGTCTTTTAAGTGTCACATTACAATAAAATCCTTTGATGATACAAAACTCACATACAGTATAATTGGCTCCCATTCTCTGTACTGCTTTTTTTTCTCTACAGATGATGCTAGGTATACATTATGTTTGTAATAATTTAGTTTTTTTCCTATAATTCTGGTAAATGAACTTTTTATTCCCTGGCCGCTCTACTCTATAACTGGAAATGAGTGGAAAAATACTGTTTTATTTTTTTGTTAACATTGCAGGAACAGGCTCTGTTGTATTTTTCAGACCACACTTATAAGAAGATGTCTGGGTTTTAAATGTATAGTAGTTTATAAATTTTTGTTGTTCAATCAGTAAGTCATAGCTGACTCTGCGACCCATGGACTGCATCACTTCAAGTTGGAATATTCGTATATGCACAGGACACTTACCTGCCAGCTCAGCTATCCAGAATGCAGGCAGGAACTAGATAGTGGATAAAAATGAACACTGAAGACCCAAAAGAGCTACCATAGAATCTGAAGCAAAGTGTCATTTTGTTTTTTAACCTACGTAAAAGTTCTTTGGTCAGCATTTCCTACACTAGTTACTCTAATTAGTGTTACACTATAATAACCGTTCTGTGACTGTAGAAGTTCAGGAAATGCTGTTTACTGGACCCCTCTAAGGGTTTGTATTCCTTGAATCACGCTTTGGAGTCTTAGCCTAAGGTATTTGTACCTTGCTTTTATATTAGAGAAGGGAGCAGAGCCAGCATTTGAGGAGCATTACTCTGTAGAACCTAGGTGATATCTCCATTTAACAGACAAGGAACCTGAGGCCCTTCTGGAGGATTAACAACACAAAACTGGTAGCAGGGCAAAACTAGGAATGGGTCCTTAATCTGATTCCTATATCTTTCCTCTTTTGACTTTACTGTGCTACTGTATAATTGTAATGAACTACCTATTTGGGTTTTACACTTTAGAAGCAGCAATTTAGCAGTAATAACTAGGAAAAAGACTAAAGCTGTGCCCGACTTAGGGAAGAAGGAAAGGATAATAAATTTACTACTTGACACGTAACGTGTGTTCTTAGCTAACTCGATGCTCCAGTGGGGAAGGTTTCAGAGAATACTGGGTAAATTAAAGTGCCTTTGGAGTGAGATTTGATAATATCTTTAGCCACTCCAGTATTCTTGCCTGGAGAATCCCATGGACAAAGGAACCTGGTAGGCTACAGACCACAGGGTCACAAAGAGTTGGACACAACTAAGCGACTTCACTGTCTTTCACTTTAGTTACCTGTAGTCCTTATGTCTATTTTTGGGATTATAAGACCAGGACCCCCTCTTTGATCAGCGATAGTGGGCTTAATTACTAACTTTTTATAGCCTCATTTTCATAATCTGGACATAGTGATATTAATACCAACCTTTGTGTAATTGTGATACTTAAAGGAGGCGATTATGCATGTAGGGTGCTTGACAGTGTCTGGCACAGAGTATCCTTAGCTGCTATTAGTATTAATAAAAATAAGTAAGGCTTAGGTGTAGGTTACCTCTCTGTTCCTGTTTTTCTGTTTTGTTTTTTAATGAGTATGTATAGGGTGGTCATACGGAAAGCCTCCAGTCTTTCTTTAAACTTATTTGAGGAAAAATCATCAGATGCCTTTATAAAGTACAGTCATACCTTACTGCACTTTGCTTTATTGCATTTTGCAGATACCTGTTTTTTTTTTTACAGCCTGGTGATTTGTGGCAACCTTGTATTGTCAGATGATGGTTAGCATTTTTAACAATAAAGTATTTTTAATTAAGGTATATACAATTTTTAAAGACATAAGGGTATTACATACTTAATAGACTACAGTGTAGTGTAAGCATAACTTTTATGTGTGCTGAGAAACCAGAATTTCATCTGACTCACTGTTTCGCAATATTCACTTTATTGTGATGATCTGGAACTGAGCCTGCAGTAACCTCCGAGGTATGTCTGTAATGGAATTCCGGTCTTGAATATATAGGGCATTAAGACAGCTACAATTCCTGTTAGGGATCTGCGGCACTTTTTTTAGTGAGTACTGTTTAATTAGTAGGTGTTGACTTAATGTTTTCATTTGTTTGTTTCTAATATATGTATTTTGAGTAGATCTGATAACTGTGACTCAGTCTTTTTATACTGCTTATTTTTCTCCTGAAAACTGTTTTCAGGCTAGTTTGTATGTGGTGACACTTTGGTTTGTATTTGATCATCAGTTCCTAAGTGTTTAACTGTGATGGAAAGACCAGATTACTATGGAACGTGAAGATGTTTTTCTTCCAACTTGAATGTCTGATGGTCTTGTTCAGTAGAGTTAAGTAGTGTGAGGTATCTTCTGAAAATCTGGAGAACTGTTTAGAACCATTGAAAACCATCAAGACTATTAGCTGTGGATTACGTTAAGGATAGGTTTTTTTTTTTTTCCTCCTTCAGTTTTTATTCCTCCTCCAGTTCTGAGGAAGTGAGGGAGAGAGCCTCCCCATCCCCACCCCACCCTGAAAATTTTTTTGTTTTCCTAGCTTTTTATTTCCTGCTTTGAAATAGCCAAGATCCTTGGGGGCTCTAAGAACACCAAATAGTTTTCACAGCTTGAGGCAGAATGATTTTCTTGGGAAACCGTTTCTTATAAAATAAAATGCTCTTTGTCTTTGCCAGGACATTTTTAAAGAAACAGCTGGTAGCAGCACCTCACTGCCTTGTCACTAACTAGGTTGAAGGAAGGGAAGAATGAGTCATAGGTTCCTTTCTCGTATTCTCCTCTTCTCCCTTTGCCTTTCCACTTAGTTCTTTATTGGCACTGAAAAAGTTTGCTGACCCTGATCTATTAATAGGTCACAGTATCTGATAGTGGTGATATTTTATTATTCCTTCTGTTTTATTTGCTGGAGTTCTTCTGTAGAAAAGAACTTCTTTACCTCAATCAATTGTATGATTATTCTGAGGTACAGCAGAATAAATGCCCTTTCTTTTCCTAGTATCCTATTGATGCAGGCAGTCAATGGCCAGTGAGGTGGGTTTTTGTTTTTTAGTATCAATATGAACACCTGATTTTGAATATGTTTGTTTTAATCCATTGTGATTGCTCTTTTAAATTCTCAAATTGTCCCATAAAACCACAGTTGATAACTTTGTTTTCTAGTATAGAAAGGTATTCCAGGCTTATCTTGTACATCACCTGCCTCAGATCTAGAACCAGTTATTTCTCTAAGGGGTTTCTGATTCTTTTTAGTATAAAATAATATTTAAAGACCGTTATCTTTGTTGCTACTGTTGAGTTTTTTGTAGGCCCTTTTATTGGACAGAGCCAGGATATGTATGTGTGAGTGATTTTTCTTTTTGTGGTAAAATAATGTAAATTGAACAATTGTATTTTAAAGTATACAATTCCTTGACATTAAGGACATTTACAGTGTTGTGTGTCCATCACCACTATCTAGTTCCAGAACTTTTTCACATCCCGAAAGAAACCCTATTAAGTAGTCACTCTGCATTCCTTCCCTGCCACCCTGCAAGACAGTGGCGCTAATCTGCTTTCTGATTGTGGACTTGCTTGTTCTGGACCGTTCATAAGTGCATTCATGTAACATGTGGTCTCTGTGTCTGGCCGCTTTCACTTAGCATGATGTTTTCAAGGTTCATACATGTAGCAAGTATCCATACTTCATTCCTTCTTAGGGTTGAACTACATTCCATTGTATGGATGTACCACATTTTGTTTATCCAGCTTATGGATGTTTGGGTTGTTTCCAGATTTTGGCTATTGTGAATAGTGCTGCTGTGAACATTTGTGTACAGATCATTTTTGAACTCTTGTCAGTTTTCTTGGGTATTTAACTGAGGAACTGCCAGTTTTCCATAGTGGGTGCATCGTTTTACATTTCCACCAGCAGTGTATAAGGGTGCTCATTTTTCCACATCTTGTGCAACATTTGTTATTTTCCTTGTTTTGATAATGGCCGTCCTAGTTAGTGTGAAGTGATATCTCATTGTGATTTTGATTTGCATTTCCCTAATGGTTAATGTTGTTTGCCATCTTTTAGTAGGCTTGCTGATCATTGGTATATCTTCTTTGGAGGAATGTCTATTTAACTTCTTTTCCCATTTTTAAATTGGATTTGTCTTTTTGTTGTTGGGTTGTAAAGCTTCTTTAATATTCTGGATACTGGACTTTTATCATATACATGATTTGAAAATTCTGTCATCTGTGAGTAATCTTTTCACACTCTTGACAATGTACAAAAAAAGTACAAAAACATACACAAAAGTTTTAAATTTTGATCAAGTTGAATATACCACTTCTTTCTTCCTTATGCTTCAGGTGTCATACCTGAAAAAGTATTCCCAAATCCAAAATCATGAAGCTCTAGATTTACCCATTTTTTTCCTAAGGATTTTATAATCTTTTTTCTTATTTTTGGCCCCTAAACCATTTTTTAGTATATTTTTATATATGGTATGAGGTGTAAGGGTCCAGTTGTCCAAATTTCATTTGTTGAAGAGCCTGTTCTTTTCCTATTAAAGTCTTGGCACCCTTGTTGATGATCAGTTGGCTATAGATTCATGGGTTTATTTGTGGACTCTCAGTTCTGTTCCACTGCTCTGTATTTCTGTCTTTATGTCAGTACTATACTGTCTTGGGGGCTTCCCAGGTGGTGCTAGTGGTAAAGAACCCACCTGCCATTGCAGGAGACATAAGAGATATGGGTTCAGTCCTTGGGGCTGAAGATTTCCTTGGAGGAGAGCATGGCAACCCACTTTAGTATTCTTGCATGGAGAATCCCATGGACAGAGGAGCCTGGCGGACTACATTCCATGGGGTCACAGAGAGTCACAACTGAAGTGACTTAGCATATATGCACACTCTTGATTACTATAGCTTTGTAATAAGTTTTGATATTGGAAAGTTTAGGTAGTCTTTATGTTTTTAGAAAGGTTGTTTGAGCTATTCAGAGTCCTTTGCAATTTCATTTGAATTTTACAATCTTCTGTAGATTGCTTTGGGTAATATTGACATTTTAATAAGTCTTGATCTATAAACATGGCATATCTTTCTATTTATTTAAGTGTTATCTAATTTTCTTTCAGTAACGTTTTGTAGTTTTCAAGTCTTGTATCTCTGGTTAAATTTATTCATAAATGGTATTTTATACTATTAAATGAAATTTTTTCATGCTATTGTGGACTGAGCTGTTTCCTGATACTCTTTTTTGAGTGTTCATTGCTTAGTGTGTAAAAATGCAAATGAATTTTGTGTTGATCTTACATTCTACAACTTGACTGTATTTGTCCTCCCATTATTTCTCATTTATATATGAGAAAATACACCATGAGTTCATACCAATATTTTCAAATAAGATTTTGTTGCAAATTCAAGCATTTAGGATTGTATTTTCCCTTTAACTTTATTTGAATTTATAGCTCTTTTAAGCTGCAAGTATTGGAGAATAGTGAATTACTTGCTATGTTATTTTATGTATACATATGCTTCTTAATATTATTATTTTGAGCCTATTTTAGAAAATGGCGAAAACAGTCTAAGAATTCTTATAATTAATACAAATTCTACTAGGCATTTACAGTCATTTTTCTTTACAGTCATGTTTTAAAAGTCATTTGAAATTATTTTTCTTCAGGTTTAAGCTGCCCTTTTGATACATAGTTTGGTTTATTCATTTTACTGTCAGTTATTGGGAATAATATTTTCATTTTGATTTATTTTTGATTACTTTTGTTATATAAAACATTTTCATGGCTCCAAAGCTACAGTATGAAGTATAGTCAGAAAAATCAATTTTTTCCTCTCCTTCCCTGTAGTTGATCTTTTTTTTGGTTGTTGTTATTTACCAAAAAAATGTATAATACTTAGTCATATTTCTCTTTCCTTCTTAGATAAAGTTTTGCACCTTGTGTGTGTGTGTGTTTTTTTTTTTTTTTTTTGCTTAATAAAAATCCCAGAACTCACTCGTAGTATAGAGTGCTCCCCCTTACTGCTTTCTGTACCTGCCTAACCCTCTGATATTTTAAGCAGTTTCATATTGATGCCATTAATATATTACATAGAGAAATTTTGATGGGATCCAGGTTCCTGGTTCTTCATATGGTAGTGAAACTTTATAAAGTATTTTATTTATGAAATAAAGATATTATTTTACCACAGATGCTCAAAACAATATAGAAGTGTACACAATAAAATATGTACAGTTTGTTTCCCATCTGCTCACTTTCCCTTTATTCCTGTCTCCAGAAAATACTACTAGTGAGTTAGTTCAAGATATTTTTATAGGAGTGTATAGGGTTTAATATACTATGAACACTGTTCAGACAAAATTGGGATCGTGTCATGAATATTTTGTAACTTGATTTTTTTTGTGTAGTATTATCAATTGAACTTTTAATTTGGATAGTGAAGAAGACTTGAGTATAATTAAGACAAAAATGATTTGTGACTTTTTTCTTTCATTAACATTAGGCAGTAATATATTTTGTGTGTATGTGTATATATATAAAGTGAAAGAAAGTGAAAGTGAAGTCGCTCAGTAGTGTCCGACTCTTTGCGACCCATGGACTGTAACCCGCCAGGCTCCTCCGTCAAGAATCCTGGAGTGGATTGCCATTTCCTTCTCCAGGGGATCTTCCCGACCCAGGAATCGAACCTAGGTCTCCAGCGTTGCAGGCAGATGCTTTAATCTCTGAATACCAGGGATCCTGTATATATATAGCTTATTAAATTTTTTGTGTTGTAATTCTGCTCTAAAATCCAGAAGGTGTGTAGTTTGTGTAGCTATATCCCCCTCAAACTTATGTTTGTAAAGAAATTGAGAAAAATTTTATTGTATTGTGGCTTAACACTAAAAGGAAATTGAAGTATCTGCTAACAGCTAGTGATCTTCATAAAAATGGGGGGAAAAGCCTATCTTGTTCATCACTGGGTCCTTAGCACCGCGGACAGCGACTGGTTACCTGGTATTCTTACTCTGTACTTGTTTTGTTTTGCTGTGAATTATAAATGGATCATGTTCTGTATCCTTTTTTCATTTGTTAATATATCATAGAACTTTTCCTTGTCAATACCTAAGTATCTACTTCATTCTTTTAAATGAATGCTTTAATGGGGATACTATATATTACATAATTAGATAGTTTTTCATTTGACCCCTCCTCACCACCCAGACTTTGATACTAGTGTTCTGTTTTTCAAATATTACTGGAAGATACTAGTTAGAGGATTATGATGACTAGAATGAACGTGTATAACTCCCTTTCTTAAAACGTATAACATAAGCAAATATTTATGGAGAATGCCAGTGTGAGTTAACATGCTTTAAACAGATCCGAGTGTTTTGATCATGAATATTAAATTCAGTCACTTCAAAAGATTTTGATAAGCAGTTCACATAATGAGAAATAAAAAGTTAGTGTGTGAAAAAAGTGTTCAATATAGTATATTGATGAAACACAAAATAGAGACAAAATTGTACCCTTTCCTCCCATTGAAATTGGCAAAGATTAGAAATATAATATTTAGTTGGTGACAGTGGTTTTGGGAGATGTTTTGCTGAGGGAAAGTAAATTTATATATTCTTTTTGGAGGGCTGTTTGGAGAGTTTCAGAAGTTCTAATTCTGAGACTTAAGGAAAAAACTAAGGCTGTGCTCGTAAATTCAGATATATATGAATGTTTATGAAAAATTTAATCTCAGTATTAATAACAGTAATACTACTTAAATAGTGCTTCATCAATGCCATACATTTATTTACTCGTTTCAGCAATCCTGTAGTATTTATACAATAGGATTAAAAATGATGATGTATAAGAACATTTAACATAGCAATGCTTTCATAATAGGAATGAGTGAAAATAATACATTGCAAAGGAGTATATGCAGTGTGATTGCATTAACTGCAACAAAATAGAGAAAACTGAATATTTTCCAAATATTTATGCTTATAATCCTTTATTTGATTTATAATACAATTATAATACTGTTTAGATATGTCACTTTTATTCTTTTTGCTAATCTTAATTTTTTTTAAGTTTCTCTCTACAGAGAATATATATTGTCTACCATGAAACCTGTTATTTTTAAAATATTCTTTGATTTTGCAGAAGAGTTTAATTCAGGGTTCCTGATCTACATAGAAATCCATTAGTAACAGTTTAAATCTGTAGCTAACTTCTGGTGAACACATAAAATAGAAATCAAAATGAAGCTTAGTCTTTTGATTTCTGTTAATTTGCTGATGGTTTCTGGGGATTAGAAATGGAAAGAGTAGAGAGTTATTATAACAGAAGCAAATAAAGTTTGAAACCTAACAATGGCCTAATGACAAAGTCTTTTAAATGTTAGTTTTGTGGCTGCTGACTGTGAAGCTTTACCATAAATAATGAAAGAAGGAAGGGAGGAGGGGAGAAAGAAGGAAAAAAGGAAGGAAATAGAGACTAGCTATGTTTTCATTGTATTATAATCAGGAATATACTCTTTTGCAGTAGGAATTTAGTAATTCTTACAATTTTTGCTTCTCCTTCTTAAGTACTGGTTTCTTTGAAATCATCCAAGTCTTGTAGTTTCAGTCTTGTTCCTGCTCTTTTGAGGACTTGAGGAAATTAGTTCACCACATTGCTGCTGATGAGTCTGATGTATATAGGACTAGAACCTGTGCTAGTTTTACTTAGTTTCATTCTGCTGCTGCTGCTGCTAAGGCGCTTCAGTCGTGTCCGACTCTGCGCGACCCCAGAGACGGCAGCCCACCAGGCTCCCTTGTCCCTGGGATTCTCCAGGCAAGAACACTGGAGTGGGTTGCCATTTCCTTCTCCAATGCATGAAAGTGAAAAGTCAAAGTGAAGTCGCTCAGTCGTGCCCGACTGTTAGCGACCCCATGGACTGCAGCCCACCAGGCTCCTCCGTCCATGGGATTTTCCAGGCAAGAGTACTGGAGTGGGGTGCCATTGCCTTCTCCGTAGTTTCATCTTGAAGACCTTATTAAATGTTTTTCTCAGTCAAGTCTTCTTTGACCCTTATTTTGAAAATTGTAGCCACTCTACAATTCTGCACTTTGCATTCCCCTTCTCTGCACTTTTAAAAAATAACATTTATCACCTTATTATATATAATTTCTTTTTTTGTGTCTACTCTTCTTTCCTCCCCTGTTTAAAATATGTTACAGTGAGTATGAGATTTTTGTTTCTTCAGTGCGTTGTGTATTTCCAGAGCTCAGAGCAATGCCTGGATAATAGAATTTCAGTAAATACAGTATGTATTGAACAATGAATAGGGAGTACTCTATATTTCTGGAATGATTGAATGTTCTATTTAGTTGATGGAGGTGAAATTCTAAGTGTTTGAAGATTAGGATTTCATAGTTGTTTTATAGTGTGGTTGCTTCATTGTCAGTCTAGTAATAAATAAATGTATAGACAAGTTGAAATTTCTGAATTCTGAATAATTCCAGAACAGGGATTATTCTTATTAATTTAACTTTATGATATTGTTTACTAAACTATTGCTAATGTTAGTTGCTCAGTCATGTCCAACTCTTTGCAACCACATGGACTCTAGCACACCAGGCTCCTCTGTCCATGGAATTTTCCAGATAAGAATTCTGGAGGGGGTTGCCATTCCCTTTTCCAGGAGATCTTCCCAACCCAAGGATCAGAGCCACCAGGGAAATGAATACCAAAAAGACTAATGAGTAGGGAAAAAACCTTTTTATTTGTGGTGAATGTCTGGTCTTTTTGGTCCTTGTGAGGAAACTGGACTGAAGTTTAAGAGCTTTCTTGCTTGCTCTCTCTTTGACTTTGAGATTCATCCCAGGGATTTTGTGTTTTTAGTTATTTCTTTATAAGTAACAAGTTGTGAGGAGAGGAGTTGGATGAAAATGCTGCATGATTGCTTTATTGAAATCAAAACTGTTGCTGAATGTTAATTAGCACCACAGCTTTGTGTGAAGACTTTTAGACTTGAGTGATAATGAGACTCATTATTAGAGAGAGAGTATAAGGTGTTCCATTTATTCATCCAACACTTAAGGTCAACTATATTCTGGGTACTCTGTGAAACTACTGAGCATACAGATAATGAGGAGACAGTAGAAATATTTGTTTCATAGTGCTTCTCCTAGGTGTGAGGTTTCCCAAGAGCAGGAGAATTTAGTTTCTTGGGTATTTTTGGTTTTGATTTAAATTGAAATAGAAACTGAGGCATTAACTAGTATTGAGAAGAGATGTATAATCACAGCATAATTCTAATATCAATTTGCTGTTGAGCTACACTTTGTATAAATGTAATGTTTTTTTTGAAGGTATTAGAATTTATTGGCATACTTTTTACCTGCTTTATTCTTTTAATGTAGTCCTTATAACAATCCTGAGAGATAGGAGTTATCAGTATTTTATAAATAAGAAGATTGAGTTTCAGAGAGGTTAAGTCATTTGCTTAGGGTTCATAGCTTATAAGTTGTGGATTTTTAGCCAGGCCCATTGGTGTTGAAGTCCATAAACTTACACTTCCCCGGAGGAATGTGCTTTTTTTGGAGAGGGGAGGAGGAGGGCAGGGCAGGAAAGGGGGATGTCAGTAATGTAAAATTTAAAAAAATGTACTAAATTTGTAAGCTTCCTGCAAATTTTTTCCCTCAAATTAAATCTCTGCCTTTTGAGTCAGAGTATTTCAAAATAAAATCCTTTGCTTTTCTTATTAAAAAATAAAACATACTCATTATGGCAAAAAATACACGAGTTGAGAGAAGTGAAAAGACAGAAGAAAGCTACCTGGGATGGGAGAGCCACAGTCCTGTCAGTCCATTGTTGGCCTTCTGGTGTGCGTGCGTGCGTGCGTGCGTGCATGCGTGTGTGCTCGGTCCTTCAGGAGTGTCCAACTCTTTGCGACCCTGTGGACCGTAGCCCACCAGGCTCCTCTGTCCATGGGGTTATCCCGATAAGAAGTACTGGAGTAGGTTGACATTTCCTCCACTAGGGTGTCTTCCCTGGGATTGAACCCCTGTCGCCTGTGTCTCCTGCGTTGGCAGGCAGATTCTACTGAGCCACCTGGGAAGCCATAACATTTCAGTGTACAGGTGATATTTAACATAATATGATTCGGGTTCCAGAGTTTCTGGGCTCTGCCATCTAATAGTTTTGTAATTTGAGACTTTCATGGTTTGAAGGTAATTATTTCAGTTTTGCAGATGAAAGAGTTGAAGTTTAGAGAGGGCAGCCTGCACATACAGTTTTGAAGATTTAATGCATGAGAGATTCTTAACACATTACCTATAATTCCAGGCACATTCTAGCTCTTTTGCACATAGATGTACTATCTTCTACTGAAATGAATCACCAAAAAATTATAACTGCCTTTTAAAAAACCTAATATGTCAGATATCTTTTCATATAAAGCACAAACATTTTAAATCATTAAGTACTGATTAATTCATACAATAAGATGCTATAATATAGTCAGCTATGTGCTTCTTGCTGAATGATTCTAATTTTCTCTTTTGCGATTATAAATAATGCCTCAATAAATACTCTTGTAGGACACCTTTGTGTGTATTTTTATTTCTTTAGAGTTGGATGTTGAGAGGAATATGTACACTGTTAGTTTCTGATCCATGTTGCTGTATTGCCTTCTGGAGAGGTTGTAACTATTTATGTTTTTTCCTGCACTCTTACTAAATTAGATATTATGAGTTTAAAACATCATTGTTGATCTGATCAGTTTTAATTTTTACATAGCTTTGATACTGATAACTTTGAGGGTTTTTTTCCTGCTTGCATATTGGCTCCTTGGTTATTACACTGTTAATTCATTAGTTTTCTTGTCCTCATGCTTGTTTGTAGGGTATCTGTCTTTTCCTTAGTGATGTGAAAGAGCTGTTTTTATATGAATACTGTGAACTCGTTTTATGTTGTTTCCTCCCAGTTCAGTTTTTCTTGTCATTTTACTTATGTTTATGTTTGAGTGTATGAACGTTTGAAATAGTTATGTCAACATATCTGTTGGTCTCCTAGCTTTGGGGTCATTATTAGAGAAGCTTGCCCGTCGCCCAGACTATATAAACTAGCCCTTTTTGGACCCCTTTAAATTCTTAAAAACGATTGAGGACCCTGAAGAGCTCTTGTTCATGTGAGTTACATCTATAGATATTTGCCACTTTAGAAGACTGAGAAACTCATGAAATATTAGGAAACAGTAAATCCTTGACATGTTAACATAACACCAGTTTTAATAAAAATTAAATTAAAAATTGATAACTTAAAAATTAAATTAATTAAATTTAACAGTAATGTTTAAATAAAATCAAATTAGAAAATTGAGAAATTTTACATTTTTGCAAATCTCTTTGCAAAGAGAGTGAGAATGAAAAAGGCATTATTATGTGAAATATTATTGTTAAGAAAATAATTTTGGCCTCATGGGCCCCCTGAAAGTATCCAGAGATCTGGACTACACTTTAAGAACTGCTGATATAAGTATTCAATTATTATTATTTTCTTGTATTTTTATGACCCAATTTAAATCTGGAATGAATTTGATTAAAACCACTCCCACCCCATCCCTAACCCCCCACCCCAGGCCGTTAGCTGTTAGTCAACATCTTTTTAAAGTCCCATTTTCTTGTAAATCATTGACTGACTGCCTGGAATGAAGCTATAAACCTATCCACCTTTCTCAGATGTTACTGCGTGATCGAAACTGTTGATCGAAAACTGTAGTCCTTTGCAATCTTTGCTTAGTGTTGTATCTCTATTTCGGTGTATTCTCCTAGGTTCCTGATGCATTCTCCTAACCTCAACTTTCAATTTTGCACATATTGTCCTAAAACTTTTTATTTCTGTCAGCGATTGTGGCATATTGCTCTAAATAGATTGTTTGCTTACCAGTTATGAAAGTGATGTATAATCCTTGTAGGAAATCTAAACTGTGCGTAGAAGCATAAATGAGAAAAGAATATTCTGTTGCTTTGAATATGCAGAGTGCTGCAGATGTGCTATTATTGCTGTCCTGTAATGAAAATTACTTCAGTATTGAAAAATGCTAGCAAGTTGACCTATACATTAGTTCATCTTCCACTCTTAATAAATTGTACATCTTTTGATGTGCTGCTTAGCTTCTTGGAATCCCTTGCTCACTAGACTTATGTATATTTCTTTTTGTGTATTCTTAGGTACTTTGGATAAAAATAACAAGACATTGTTTCCTCTCACTAAGTTTGCAGGTTAATGAAGAAATAATAAATGTTATATGATAAGTATTATTATAGCTATAAGCAATTATGAATATTATGGGAGAGCCTAAGCAAGGTGTTATTGAAAAATGATGAGAAAGTGAAGAGTAAGGAGTGGTCTTGAAAAGATTAAGGTTGTGTAATCTTTCTTTAGTATTTGATGGTTTGTTTGACTGTCTGGGTCAGGAGAAGCTAGGAATCAAAAGAGTGACTCCCAGTTCTTTGGCTTGAAAGACTGGGTGGATACTGATGTTTACTAAAATAGGGAATATACTCTGCTCCCAATAAAATGAAACTCCCAGCACTTGTGCACTTTCCAAGGCTCTGTTCTCTTGCTTTCCGAGATGAGTTCAATCATGGCCTTGTTAGGCCAGGAAATATTCAGGTGAAGAGGTGTGGGAGGCATTGGAAAGCTGCTAGGAGAGTGTATGGGCTAGAGTTGGCAGTGTAGCATAAGTGGTTGAATGAGAATTAAGATCATCCTTTGAGACTTCTTAACAGAAAAAGAGAAGGATAGGGACCCTCCAACATTTGAGAGAAAGGCAGAGGAAAATGAATCCAGCAAAAAGTAGTCAGAAGAGGAGGAAATGGAAGAGTTGGTGGTGTAGACTGCAACTGACCAGAATTTAAAGAAGAACGAGGGTAGGAGAGAAGGGTATCTGAAATGTTAAATCCTGATTAAAAAAGTGCAGATAAGACTGAAAAGGTTCATTAGGTTTAGGAATAAGGAAGCATTATTGACTAAAGCAAAACCAGTATAACTGGGGTGCTAGGAACGGCAGTTACAGCAGAGGGTGAAGGTGGAGAAGTGGAAGATAGTATTGGCTGCTCTTTGAGAAGCTTGCCTATGAAGCTAGGGGAGTGTGAATTAAAAGTGGACAGAAACGGATTTGAGAGTGTTTATGTTCTAAGGAAGAAGAGAGGAGAGAATAAGATTGAACTAAGAGCTGGGGAAGTACAGTGGTTTTAAACTTTGTAGAGAAATGATTTTAAGCATTTTGTTTGCTCTTTTTGTAAAAATTGTTCTAAAATATATATTTTAGATAATACTATGGTCTCTGATACCTTTTTATGATATTTCAGTTGTCACGAATATGAGTTAATCTTCTATTCTACTGAAGGACATAGAACCCCATTCTAAAATATAGTAGCTTAGGGCCATTTAATATAATCATGTAGCTTTTTGATGGTTAATTTCATCTTTTCCTTGCATGTTTATGTGTCCACTCCCCTCAACTCATTAATGTGACTGGTGCTGGCACTAATACCACTTGTTCCTAAGTAGCTGAAATGGAAAATCTATTAATCAGTAGTTAAAAACTGTGCTTTGAATGAGATTACTGATTTTAGTAGATTGCAAGGAAGATCTGGAGGTGGCGTCCATAAAAGCTCCCTTAATCTGTGACTTAATTTATCTGTCTATCAAGGTTTTCTACTGCTGTTTCACTTAGCTATCTAGCAAGGTTTTCTACTGCTATTTCACTTAACAGATGTGGAGCTCTATAGTTAGGTTGCTTTAGAATGCCAACTCCAACACTTACTAACTCTGGACTTGAACAAAAAGCTTTCAAAACTTGACTTTATTTTTAAAATGATGATAATAGTACTTACCTCACAGAACCATTATGAAAGATAAATGGTATAATGTCTAATAAACACAGCTTGTTTCAGAGCAGGTACATTCAGCAATTGTTAGCTGTTAGTAATTATTTTCTCTTGTCTCCAGAGTTTTTATTTTCTAAGCTTGACATTTCTGAACATCTTGATTAGAAGGGTGTTATTTAAAAAGAAGATAGGTTAAAATAGAGTCATAGTGTAGATTTTATGTGTCTGGGAAGGCAATGAGAATTTGCAGCATAGATAAACAAGAAGGTTTATATCCTGAGATAGGTTGCTTGTTATACCTGTTCAGGGCACGTTGTTCTTAGACATATTTGAAACTCTGTATACCTCTAAATTGGTTCTGTAATTTTTTTTTTTAATCGGATACTAAAAAGTATTTTAAAATAAGGGAGGTAAGAATGACCTGGAATTATGTTATGGGGTATTTTACTTGGAAAGAGAGTGTGTGTGTGTCTTTGTGTAGAACAGGGATTGTTGTAGGTTGCTATTTTAGGACAGGAAATTAATGTAACCTGGTGAGGCTCATGAATATTGCAGGCTTAGTATCAAAACTACTGGGTAACCTGTAATTTAACCCAGGGCAGTACTTGGAGGGCAGGAAGTTAGAGTTTGTGCCTTGGTCTGAGAAAGAGTCTGTTCATCTTTTTTATATGAGACTTGAGCTCTTAAGAGACAGAAAATGAAATTATCCAGTATTTATATCCGTCAGTTTAGTCATTCTTTTCTTCCCTCTGTCAAATACATTGTACTGTTCTTTTAAACACTTAAGAGTTCTTTTGAGAACCTATACCTTTTTTGGTATACATTCTGATGGATGGAAAATCCTGTTTTTTAGCTTTGGTGAAAGTACAAGTACACATGTAAGGTAGCTCTTGCCATTGAACTTCTCTCACACCCACAGACCCCTTTTATAAAGGAGAGGAGCATTTATGATGTTTAAAAATAGTAAACTAAATTGTTGCCTTCTGAAACTATCTCTGGATGTGTTAATAGAGTTGAAAATTTAAAGCTGCTGAACCCACACAGAAATTTTCACTTTGTTAAAAGCCATAAAAACAAGTTTTATTTTTATTGATAACTGCCTTAGTAAAAAGACTTAAATTCAGGAATGATTTAAGAAATTGTTAAAGGTTTCATTGGTTTTTTAACAAAAGATACTTTCTATTTGCAAGTCTCTCCGTGTCTGCAGTCATACCAAATGAATCATGAGTGCCTTGGTTCTTGCTTCGTGTATAAAGTTATTCTCTCGGCAGTAGGTAGAGCTTGTTGGCGTTGGCAGTGCTGGTCTGTGACGTGACCATTGAAGCAGTGCTGCCTTTTCATTGAAGGGGAGATGAGCTCTGTCTTCTGCTGAAATGGGTTACGTGCTTGCCTGTTGGGAAAACTGTTGTACCATTTGTGGGAGGTTATTGGATTAAAAAGGTTTAGTATTTTTGACTTGTCAAAGTAAGATTTAACTGTCTTGCATTAAAAAGTTGCTCTCATGATAGAGTTCTGGAAAATTTAGAAACTCTTGGAGAATTTCCTTACTTAAACAAGAGGAAAAAACCCCAATTTCACTTAGCCAAAATACCTCCCCTCTAGTTTCAGTCAGAGGCCATTATGTTTAGTTGTTTTCCAAAGACATGTCATGTTATCAAAAATTGCATTATGTTTTTAATGGTTTTAAGTTGCTAAAATTTTAGGGAAAAGATTGGTGGTGGCTTAGTGGATTGGTGTTCAGATTCCCGATCACAAAGTAAGTGTAAAAACTTAATAGGTAGATTTTCTTTTTCTCTTTAAAATATAAGTTATATCTAGAAAACCTAAACCACAAGGAACAAATGAATGTTTGATGACATAAATCTAGTTTTTACACGAGATTCATGGCCTTTAATGTCATCACTGCTGTGTTTAGTGTGTATTAGCTATTGACATATAACACACCACTGAAAACTTGGCTTAAAAGAATTACCATTTGTTATTTTCCGTGAGTCTTTCAATCAGCTACATAGTTCTGCTGATCTAGGCCAGGCTTAAGTATGTTGCATGGGCTTGCTCATATTTCTCATGACATACCCAGTCGATTGGCTAAGAATAACTTTTCTAGTGTGGTCTTACGTATGTCTGGTGGTTGGTTGGCTGCATTTCAGCTGGGGTAACAGGGTGACTGGGCCACATGCTTTAGATATCCAGCAGGCAGCATATTTTCAAGAGAGAGATATGGAAACATGCAGGAATTTTTGAGACCTAGGCTTAAAACTGGCAGACTGTCATTTTTTTTTTTTTTTTTTGCCATCTCTTGTGGCTCAGCTGGTAAAGAATCCACCTGCAATGCAGGAGACCTGGGTTCTATCCCTGGGTTGGGAAGATCCCCTGGAGAAGGGAAAGGCTTCCCATTCCAATATTCTGGCCTGGAGAATTCCATGGACTTTATAGTCTGTGAGTCTTGAAGAGTTGGACACGACAGAGCGACTTTCACTAACTGCCAAAGCATGTCATTAGTCCAATTCCAATTCAAGAGGTGGGGAAAGACTACAAAGTAATGTTGTGAAGTGTGTAATGTAGGGAGACCTGGAAAATTGGGGGAACTGTTGCAGTCAGTCTCCCTCATTTAATCAGCTGTACTCCAGTTTTAAAAAATCTCCCACATACAGTATAGTGATCTTTTTCAATTACCCATATACTTTTTAGCCATTGTTAGTGATAAAGCACATGCCTACTCCGCTGAGCAGCTGTGCTGTACCTCCAGACAGCTTTTATATTATTTTCTCCATAGTTACAGCTTTCCTGTTGCTGTTCAGTTGCTAAGTCGTGTCCTACTCTTTGCGACCCCATGGACTGCAGCACGCCAGGCTCCTCTGTCCTCCACTATCTCCCAGAGTTTGCTCAAATTCATGTCCGTTGAGTCGGTGATGCTGTCTAACCATCTCATCCTCTGTTACCCGCTTCTCACATTGCCTTCAGTCTTTCCCAGCATCAGGGTCTTTTCCAGTGAGTCTTTCTTAACAACAGGTGGCCAAAGTATTGGAGCTTCAACATCAGTGCAATGAATTTCCTTCAGGATTGATTGGTTTGATCTCCTTGCAGTCCATAGGACTCTAAAGAGTCTTCTTCAGCACCACAGTTGAAAAGCATTAGTTCTTCTGCGATCAGCATTTTTTATGGTCCAACACTCAGATCCCTACATGAATACTAGAAAAACCATAGCTTTGACTATATGAACTTTTGTCCGCAAAGTGATGTCTCTGCTTTTCAACATGCTATCTCAGTTTGTCCGTATTCCTCTAGTAGACTTCACTTTCATGCACTGGAGACGGAAATGGCAACCCACTCGTGTTCTTGCCTGGAGAATCCCAGGGACGGGGGAGCCTGTGGGCTGCCGTCTCTGGGGTTGCACAGAGTCGGACGCGACTGAAGTGACTTAGCAGCAGCCGACTTTAAAACCATCCCAGGGCCAGGCCTGGAGCCAGATATTGAATCACTTCTTCAAGAAGTGTCTGTTGACAAAATGAATTGATTTCTCTTGTCTTAAATTTTTCCTCACTAGTCTGTCATGGCAGGAATTATATCAAGTTTTATGACCTCTGATTATATCTAGAGAAGTGTTATGGTACAATTATTGGTAAATTCTTTTTTTCTTAACTATTTTGCTTTCTGGGGACCACAAGGCTCTAAGTACTTTTTAAAAAGATTTATTTGTTTATGGCTGCCCTGGGTCTTCATTGCTGTGCATGGGCTTATATACTCTAGTTGTGGCGCGGGGCTTCTCATTGTGGCGCTCTCTCTTGTTGTGGAGCAGAAGCTCTAGGCTTGGGCTTCAGTAGTGTGGCGTGCAGGCTCTGTATTTGTGGGGTGTAGGCTTAGTTGCTCTGCCGTATGTGGGATCTTTCTGGACCCGGAATCGAACCTGTGTCCCTGCATTGGCAGGCAGATCTTAACCATTGCACCACCAGGAAAGTCCTCGGTTAAATTCTTGGTTTTAATTGTTGTCTAGATAAAGTGATGAAGCAAAAGATTCCTTTTGGGGAGAATGTGCTGTGCTTCGTCGTTCAGTCGTGTCCAACTCTTTGAGACCCTGTGAACTGTAGCCCACCAGGCTTCTCTGTCCATGGGAATTCTCTGGGCAAGCATACTGGAGTGGATAGCCTATCCCTTCTCCAAGGAAACTTCCTGACCCAGGAATCAAACTCAGATCTCCTGCATTGCAGGCAGATTCTTTACTGTCTGAGCCACCAGGAAAGTCCATTGGAGAGAATGGACATTGTCAAAGAGAGGCTATCTGGCTAAACCCATTAAAAGGGGACTTTATTTGCTCTAATTGCTAACTTCTCCCCCTTATCTTATATAGGCATTTTCTTCTTCTTCTGGGGAATTTAATAGATTTTAATGTAATATTTTGGGCCATTAAGCAAGCATTTATATGATCTGTTTTGCATAGTGGGGTTATTAGAATTTGCTCAGTAGATGCATTATTACAGGACAAAGTCATTCTAAAAGTACTTAGTTAGCCTGGTTGTAGACGGGGACAGAAATGGAATGTGTTACTGTTGCCATTTGCTGTTAGCTATCTTTACTTTTTCTTTTCTAGATCAATACCTGTTTGTGGGACCTGGGTGCTGGTAAGATTCCTACCAGTAGAAGTAGAAAGAGGAGAAGGAGTCAGAGTTGTGATTGTTGACACCTAATGCCTTCTATGTGTTTGTAACGGTTCTAAGCACGGTGTATAAATTAGCTCATTTATAACTTGTGAGTTAAATTCTGTTATCCTGATTTTACAGATGAGGGGGCCGAGGCACAGGAAAATGACACAAATAAACGTGGCTCAGATAATACAGCTAATAAATGATGAAGCCAGAATTTAACCCCAGCTATCTGGCCCCAGACTAGGTGCTCTTGGTCAGTATGCTGGACTTTTTCTTATGGATCGTGGAATGATTTGAGTGCACAATTCTTGTGTTCATTGCCTTTCTCTTTAAAACAAAATTCTAGGATTTGGGGCCAGTGGGGAGAGGAGGAAGTACTAAATGGTTAAAGACAGTTTTTTAAAAAGGACATGTATATCCTATTTTATATTATCATAATTAGTTATAGAATTCCTTTTGCCTTTTCTGGAAGTTGAGGCAAGAGTTTGGTTTTGTTTTGGCTTAACTGGTGTGTATGCTTCCCTGGTGGCTCAGTGGTGTAGAATCCACCTGCAGTGCAGGAGATGGAGAGATTCAGGTTTGATCCCTGAGTTGGGAAGATCCCCCGGAGAAGGAAATGGCATCCCACTTCAGTATTCTTCCTGGGAAATCCCATGGACAGAGGAACCTGGTAGGCTATATAGTCCATGGGATCACAAAAGAGTTGGACATGACTGACTCAACAACGAAAACAGAATACTTGCATATATACAATAAGTGCTTACTAAATGATTGTGTTTATGTATCATGAAACAAATTCAGGCATGTAGCTGTAGGAAGTATAATTTTATTTAGCTGAGTATATGTAGTCCTTCAACCTGGAAATATATTCATAATTGTGGTGATCAAGAGGAAATCGTCATTGGAACTTGGCGTTGCTTTTAGCAGGCTTAAAAACAAAAAAAGCTCACCTGGAGATGCAGGTTACTCAGAATCTTAAGTATACAATTCAGTGAATATACTACCACAGAGATCAAGTGCAGAATACAGCATTTTCCTTATTATTCCATAAAACTCTTGTGGGCCCTCCCAGTCAATAAATGGCTCGTCTGTTACCTTGCTTTGTTTTTAAACATTGGAGTTATTTACTGCTTGGCCTCTACTTAGGGTGTAAACTTCACGAGAGCAGAGACTTGATTTTGCTTGTTATTCTGTTCCATTGCTCAGCATCGTGCCTGATACATCGTAAATGTTCAACAAGTATTTGCTAACTGTAAATTGAAAAATACTTTATTGGTAACTGTGTGTTTATTATATGGCATACAGGTGCTGTTTCATACACTTCCTGCTGAGGGTAGATGATAAGTTTCAGTTTCCTTTGTTGTTGTTTAGTCGCTAAGTCATGTCTTTGACTCTTTTGTTACCCCATGGACTGTAGCCCACCTGGTTGCTCTCTCTGGGGGGTTTCCCAGGCAAGAATACTGGAGTGGTTGCCATTTCCTTTTCCAGGGGGTTTTCAACCCAGGGTACAAACGCGAATGTGGGTCTCCAGCTTTGGCAGGTGGATTCTTTACCACTGAGTCACCTGAGAAAGTCCTTTCGTTTTCTAGGAAGAGGATTTTGATGTACAGTGCGATACTTCAGTTCAGTTCAGTTCAGTTCAGTCACTCAGTCGTGTCTGACTCTTTGCGACCCCATGAATCGCAGCACACCAGGCCTCCCTATCCATCACCATCTCCCGGAGTTCACCAGTTTTAAAACAAAGAAATTGAACCGTGGTGACATTGAATATAGTGTGCTTGTCTTTGCTCTTTTGAATGTTAGGGAATATGGGAAATTTGCTACCAGTGAGAGATAATGGCAGTCTTATCTCTTGGATTGCCTTCTTGAGAGTATCTGATTTCTTAGTTATCTCATTATCTTGAATTCTTAACTTACACTCTTGATGATCTTTTTGAATACCCCATACAGTTGCAAGAGACTAAATGCTCTTATTCTTGTAGGGAGAGAATTGGGATAGAAAAAGCATTGGTTTATTTGATCAGGTAAGGCAGTGTAGGTGTAGTTTATAGGTGTTTTGTATTACTTCAGTTAAAACAATAAAAATTGGCTATCTAGATTAAGATAAGGAGTATGTCGTTTAGAAATCATTTTAGTTCAAACTTATGTTCATGTAGAGGAGAAGGAAATTTTGAGCTGAAAGTGACCGTAGTGTTCTGGTTCATACTTGTTCGTCAGGTTCCTCTCATTTTACATTTGAGGAAATGGGGTGCACAGAAGTTACGTTCCTGCTAGTTCAGTACAAAGCCACAGTCAAACTGGTCTGTTTAACTCAAAATTCCTGGTTCATTTGCATCGTATTAACAGAATCACTTGGGGGAATTTTATAAATATAAACATGTTAGGGTCGTACTCCCAAAAGCTTTTATTTTTTTATTAGATTTGGGATAGGTACCAGGCATGTGTAATAAGGTAACAAAACAAAGCAAATAAAAACTCAAACCACTCTGTTGCCTCAAATTTTTAATAAATTTTCCAAGCAGTACATGCTCTATTGGCTTAGAATCATTGTGTTGTGATGCCTTTTTTAAAACATGCCTTTTAAAAATCTTTTTTAAAAGATTTTATTTCTTAGAGTGGTTTCAGGTTTACAGAAGAATTGAACAGAAGGTACAGAGAATTCTCATATACTCCTCCCCACACCCACAATTTCCCGTTATTAACATCTTGCATTGTTAAGATTGATAAACCAATATTGACACATTAAGCAGAATCCATAGTTCATTATTCATAATTGCCATTAGGGCCTGCTCTTATTGTTGGATAGTTCTGTGGTTTTTGACAAATGCATAATGTCATGCATCCACCATTACTTGATCATACAGAGTAGTTTCACTGCCTTTAGTTTGAGCTCTTCTATTAACTCCTGAGTAAGTAAGTGAAGTAGTTCAGTCATGTCCGACTCTTTGCGACTCCATGGATTGTTGCCTACCGGGCTACTATGTCCATGAGAGTGGATTACCATTTCCTTTTCCAGCGGATCTTCCCAACCCAGGGACCGAACCCAGGTCTCCCACATTGCAGACAGACGCTTTATCATCTGAGCCACCAGGGAAGTCCCTATTAACTCCTACTCCCATCCTATTTCTGGCAGTCAGGAATCTTTTTACTATCTCTATAGTTTTGTCTTTTCCAAAATGTCATGTATTTGGAATCATATAGTATTGTAGTCTTTGTAGACTTCTTTCTTTGACACAGCAATATTCACCTTAAGTTCCTCCATGTCTTTTTGTGGCTTTCATTGCTCATTTATCTTTGTTGCTCAGTACAGTTCCATTGTATTGATTATACCTAGATTTGTTTATCTGTTCACCTATTGAAGGACATCTTGGTTCTATCGTCCACATTTTGGTGAATATAAATAAAGTTGCTGTAAATAGTTGTGTGCAGGTTTCCGAGTGCACATGTTTTCAACTCATTTGGGTAAATATCTTTGAATGCAGTTGCTGGAAAGTATGATATGAATATGTTCCATAGGAAAATGCCAAATTGTCTTTTAAAGTAGCTGTACAGTTTTGCATTCTCAATTCGTTACTGCAGTTCACATTGCAATTAACGAAATTTCCTGTTGTTCTATAGCCTCACCACCAGCCTTTGGTGTTGTCAGTATTTAGGATTTTCAGTTCAGTTCAGTTCAGTCACTTCAGTTGTGTCAGGCTCTTTGCGACCCCATGGACTGCAGCACGCCAGGCTTCCCTGTCCATCAACAGCTCCTGGAGCTTGCTCAGACTCAGGTCCATTGAGTCGGTGATGCCATCCAAGCATCTGATCCTCTGTCATCCCCTTCTCCTTCTGCCTTCAATCTTTCAATCTAAAATCTTCTAGGATTTTAGCCATCCTAATAGGTTTGTAGTAGTATCTCTATTTTAATCTTGCAATTCCCTGATAACATACAATGTTGAGCATATTTCCATAGTTTATTTTCCATCTGTATATCTTCTTTGCTGCAGTGTCTAAGTCTTTTGCTTGTTTTTAATTGGATTGTTTTCTTACTATTGAATTTTAAGAACGCTTCATACATTTTGGGTACATATCCTTTATTAGGTATGTGTTTTGCAGATATTTTCTCCCAGCTTTTGGTTTTTCATCTTTTGTTGAGCAGAAGTCAGCTTACCAGTTTTTCCTTCATGGAATTTAATACTGGTGTTGTATCTAAAAAGTCATCACCAAACCTATGGTCACCTAGATTTCTTAAAAGTTTCGTACTTTTACTTTAGATCTGTGATCCATTTTAAGTTCATATTTTGAAAGGTGTAAGTTCAGTTTATATTCAATTTTTTTGCATGTAGATGTCTAATTGATCTACCACAAGTTTTTGAAAACCTGTCATGCCTTTTTTATGTCCTCTTTCCATGGAGCCATGCTCCAGTGTGAATTATGATTATTAAAATAAGAAACTTGAGATTATCATCGTTATTTTGATTTATAGAGCTTAAAAATCGTTTAGGAGGTAGTAGCATATTGTGTAAGAGCTTGGCTCTAAGACAGTTAGTTCTTTTATTCAGATTCTGAATATGCCATTTACTAGCCGCCGTGACCTTGGACAAGTTACTTAACTGTACCCCAGTATCCTCATGTATAAAAACTATTCTTACACTAAATGAAAAATATTAATATAAAACAGTACAGTATGTTGCCTATATTATAGTTATAGAAGGTTATTCATAATAATAAGGAATCCCCAAATTCTTTATATACTTTTAATTTACTAATCTGTTCCTTTATTCCCTATAGGGTATTATAGGGAAATAATTTGTTAATCTAGGTGAGAATAAACATTATACTTGGACTATTTCTGTTGTTACTGATGACTTTCTGGCAGAAGCAGGTTTATATAAGGGAGTTTAATGATTGACCTAGTATAATCATCATTTAAAGTGCATAAAGTATAAAAAACTGGGTGCTTCATTCTGTAAGCTCAGTGTTTTTCTAAACTCAGTAAATACTCAATTGCTCAGAAGTAAGTTACATGTAAAAGGTGATGTTGAAACAAAAGCTGTAGTGTTTATGAAAACATAACTACTTTGTATATGATGTATTAAACACTGTTTGCTTGCTTATATGTTTGGAATGATTTATTTTAGCTTATGTTTAATTTAATCTTTCCAAGAGGAGTACAGGTTGCTTAAGGTAATGCATCTTCAGCTCTTCAATGTTATGAAACTTCTGGATAGAGTATATGTTTCTTAATTGTGGTGGGTAAGCTGTTACTTTTAAAATATTTTTACCTTTTTTCTTATGATTTGATCATTTATTCCAAAATGTGGATGAAGGAACCATTTACAGTATAATTAAGAAATGCTTGCCTGTTTTTAAAGTTTTGACTGGATCAACTAGAGGCATAAATAAAAGTTCTTTAAGGCAATACCCTGAGTAAAAACCATGCAGTTTTTTATTGATGCAAGTAATTTCTAGTGATGATGAGTATTTCTATACTACCACATTAAACCTTATTCTGTGTTTAGTAACTAAACAAGATACTGGGATGATAATTGTTTAATGCACTGATAGAAATTGCTCTCCTGCTGAGTTACCATAAAGTTTTAAGTTTTGTTGATTAAAGGAGATTTGATTTTTAGGTTAACTTTGTTTCTATGGTAAGGAATTTGTAAATGTGTCCTAAACTTCTGAACTTTTCTTAAGACATACTATTATTTTGATCTTTCTGTAACTATATCCTTTCTTAAAACTGCTACATGGCATAGACTTGTTTTTGAAATTAAATCTTTATTCTCAGAGTCTTTTGGCAGTTAAAATGAGTCTTGGTTCCCCAGTGGCTTAGTGGTAAAGAATCCGCCTGTAATGCAGGAGACTTGAGTTCCATCCTTGGGTCCAGAAGATCCCCTGGAGAAGGAAATGGCAACCCACTCTGGTATTCTTACCTGAAGAATCCCATGGACAGAGGAGCCTGGCAGGCTATAGTCCATGAGGTCTCAAAAGAGTCCAACAGGACTTAGTTACTAAACAACAACAACCCCTTATCTTAGAATACTTTAATTGGCAATACACTGAGGATGTTTAAGAAAAACAACAACAAAAGAAAATAAAAACAGCAAAATTATGATTGGATTTAGTTTAATATATATTTTCTTCATAAGGATATCTTCTGAACTATCAGAATAAAGTAGTATTTGTATTTTTCTGCTATGTGTTAAAAAACAAGACTTTTTTTTTGGTAAGTTGTACTTGATACCACTTTCAGTCATTCAGTATATCATAGAGCACCAGTGAGCTACATATTGTGTGAAATACAGAGACTTTTAAATGTAAAATTTTATTCATGATACAAATATTCAGCAAATTAGGAATAAGAAGGAACTTTTTCAACCACATAAAGAGTATCTGTGAAAAAACCATGAGCTAACATAATACCTAACGGTAAAAGACTGAATGCTTTCCCTTAACATCTGGAGCAAGGTAAGAATGTCCACTCTTGTCGTTTCTATTTGGCATTGTATTGGAGGTTCTAACAAGGGCAGTTCAGCAAGTGAAAAAAAAATCAAAGGCATTCAGATTGGTAAGGAAGAAGTCAAACTGTCTCCATTTGCAGATCAGATGGGTACAGAAAGTCCAGGAAATCCACTGTGTGTGTTCAGTTGCGTGGGACTCTTTGCAACTGTATAGACTGTAGCCCACCAGGCTTCTCTGTCCATGGGATTCTTCAGTCAAGAATACTGGAATGGGTTGCCATTTCCTCCTTCAGGGGCTCTTCCTGACCCAGGGATCAAACCTGTGTCTCCTGCACTGCAGGCAGTTTCTTACTGCTGACCTTTAGAGGAAGCCCCGAGAAATCCACTGTTAATCTGCTATTATAGCTAATAAATGAGTTTGTTAGCAAGACAGAGAATCACTGTATAAAAGTAAGTTGTATTTCTGTGCAGTAGAAACGAGTGAACTGAAAATGAAATTAAGAAAACAATTTCATTTACAATAACATCAAAAGAATTAAAATACCTGTAAGTTTAACAGTAAATTTAATAAATTGTTTAACAAATTTAGCAAAAGAAATATAAAACTTACACTCTGGAAATTAGAAACTGTTGTTGAAAGAAATTAAGACATAAATGGAAAGACATTCCATGTTCGTGGATTGGAAGACTTAATTTTGTTTAGGTGGCAGTACTCCTAATTGATTTGCAGATTCAATGCAATCCCTATCAAAACTGCTTTTCTGTGCAAAAACTGATGAACTGATCCTAAAATTTAGTGGAAATGCAAATGATCTTGCATTAGTGTTTTATGGCTTCCATAACAACGTACCAAAAACCAGGTGGCTTAAAAGAACAGCAATTTGTTGTCTCACGTTCCTGAGGCCAAAAGCCCCAAATCACGATGCTGGCTGGGCCGTGCTCTCTGGCAGCTCCCGGGAGACTCCCCCCTTGACTGCTGTGGTCTCTGCTGTTTGCTGGCGAGCCTCTGCACCCTTGGCTTGTAGATGAGCCACTCGGTCCACCTGCATGTCTTCCCCATGAGTCTCCACATTGCCTGCCCTGTACGTGTTCATTTCTGGTTCTGAATTTCAGTTCTGTTATAAGGACACCAGTCCTTAGAGAGGGGACTGATTAGGGGCCATCAGAATAACCTCATTTTAACATGATTACTTCTGTAAAATCCCTCTTTGGAAAGTCACATTTTGAGGTATTGAGGGTTAGAACTTCTGTATGTCTTTTGTTGTTGTTCAGTTGCTCAGTTGTGTCCAACTCTTTGTGACCCCGTGAATTGACGGCACACCAGGCTTTTCTTTCTTTCACAGTCTGTCCCTTGTCTTTTGTGGGGCGGACCCAGTTCAGTCCATAACAGCCCCTGAATAACCAAAAATATCTTGAAAAGAGAAAGAACAAAATTGGAGGACTTCCCAATTTCAAAACTTACTTCAAAGGTACAATAATTTACACATCATGGTACTGGCATAATGATTGACATGCACATCAGTATAATAGATTTGAGAGTTTAGAAATAAACCCCTATATCTATGGTCAGGTGGTTTGGACAAGAATTGTATTTTCGAGAGATGGTCTAAGACAACTGGATAACCGCATGTAAAAAGAGTGAAGCAGAATCTCTACCTCACACCAATGTAAAAATTGTCTCAAGATAAATTACAAACCTATGCAAGAGTTAAAACTGTGAAACTTTTAGGTTAATAAAGCAGAGTAAATCTTTGTGACTTTGGATTAGGCAGTGACTTCTTAGATATGATGACATCAAGAGCACAAGTAACAAAAGAGNAGAATCTCTACCTCACACCAATGTAAAAATTGTCTCAAGATAAATTACAAACCTATGCAAGAGTTAAAACTGTGAAACTTTTAGGTTAATAAAGCAGAGTAAATCTTTGTGACTTTGGATTAGGCAGTGACTTCTTAGATATGATGACATCAAGAGCACAAGTAACAAAAGAGAAAATAAATTGAACATTATTAAAAACAAACATTTATGCTTCAAAATACCTACTCTTTGAAACCCCATGAACTGTAGCCTGCCAGGCTCCTCTGTCCATGGAATGCTCCAGGCAAGAGTACTGGAGTGGACAGGGAGGCCTGGCGTGCCTTCTCCAGGGTATCTTCCAGACCCAGGAATCGAACCTGGGTCTCCTTCATTACAGGCAGATTCTTTACCGTTTGAGCCACTAGCGAAGCCCAGAGTTACCATATGCTCTAGCAGTTCCACTCCTCAGTATACATTAAACAAATATATACCCATATGTTCATATATATGAATATTCATAGCTTCATTATTCATAGTAGCCAAAAGTAGAAACACCCAAATTTTCATCAACTGATGAATGGACAGACAAAATGGAGAATACCCATAACATGGAATAGTTTTCAGTAATAAAAAATGTATATATCATACATAAATCAAAGTACCTCAACATGGAAGAACTTGGAAAACACTGTAAATGAAACAAGCCAGTCAGAAAAGACCACATGGTTCCATTGGTATGACATGTTTAGAATAGGCAAATCTGTAGAGATAGAAAGTGGGTTAATATTTTCCTAGGACTAGTAGAGATGGAGGGACTGGAGGACAGCTAAGGGGTATACAGTTTCTTTTTGATGTGATGAAAATGTTCTGAAATTGCAGAAGCCTGTAAATATGCTAAAAGTCACAAAACCGTACACTGTAAGTGGGTGAATTATATGTTATGTAAAGCACAGTTTAATAAAACGGTTTTTAAAAGTACATTCCAGTTCATACTGTCATTTTATAAAGCTAGGGGCACTTCATTGTAAGGAAACATCACGTATGAATATTTAAATAACAAAGTTTAGTTCAGTCACTCAGTCGTGTCCGACTCTTTGCGAACCATGGACTGCGGCACGCCAGGCCTCCCTGTCCATCACCAACTCCTGGAGTTCACTCAAACTACTGTCCATTGAGTCAGTGATGCCATCCAGCCATCTCATCTTCTGTAATATAAAGAGATGCTATAAAATAGAAATATGTAAGTTACCAGTGTTGTTCAGTAAAAATATGTTGTAAGGCACATATATAATTAAAAATTCTAACAGTCAATTCCAATAAAAAAAACAAATGGAATTAAATTGTAGTAATAATGTTTAACCCAGTATATAAAGATACTAACATTTTAACATGTAATACATATAAAAGTTTTTGAGAGATTTTACATTCTGTTTTTTATATTGAGTCTTCAAAATGTGTTATTATTGGCAGCCTGTTTCAGTTCAGACTAACCAGTTTCTAGTGTTCGATAGTTTCACAGAGCTGGTGACTGTTGGGTTGGACAGCATAGGTAGAGACACTCAGTGTGACTCCAGAGGAGGAATAATCATTGTAGTTTAGAATGGTTAGGGCAGGTCTCGGAGGAGATGGAGTTTTAGTTTATTTTGCTCATTTAATCATTTATCGATTCATTTATTTGTTCAAGTAATTTTGAGCTCTTACTGTTTATGAAAGCTGGTATAAAATGCAGACCTGTCTCATCTCCTTGTGGATAGTACATTAAACAGTTAACTATACAATTATTTAATTAGAATAGGTTAAGAAGTAGATAGTGGAAAGAATATAGACTTAATTATTTCCTATGAAACAAAGGATGATGGTAAGTGCATTGTGGGGTTGGTGGGAATAAGTGAAATATGATATGCCCAATACTGTACTTGTTGTCAAATATTTAATAGATACTGCTCTTCTATTTCCTCTCACTTCATCCTGTGTCGCTTGTTGAATGCATGTATCAGGGCACGGGGAAAAGAGGATTAGGAGATGGCAGTCAGAAAACAAGTAGGCTACCCAGGGACTTTGATGAGCTCTTCCCTTCATTTATCCTCAACCTTTTTTTTACTATATGGTCCTGCTTTGGGGGAACAGAACTCAGCTTTGTACTATTAGTATACGGTTTGTTTTGTTTTTAGTCACTAAGTCATGTCTGACTCTTTGCCACCCTGTGGACTGCATCACTTCAGGATTCCCTGTCCTTCACTATCTCCTGGAGTTTGCTTAAACTCGTGTCTATTGAGTCAGTGATGCCATCCAACTGTCTCATCCTCTGTCGTCCCCTTCTCCTCCTTCCCTCAGTCTTTCCCGGCATCAGGGTCTTTTTCAGTGAGTTGACTCTCTACATCAGGTGGCTAAAGTATTGGAGCTTCAGCTGCAGCATTTATCCTTCCAGTGAATACCCAGGGTTGATTTCCTTTAGGATTACTGATTTGATCTCCTTGCTGTTCAAGGGACTCTCACAAGTCTTCAGCACTGCAGTTCGAAAGCATCAGTTCTTCGGAGCTCAGCCTTCTTATTGGTCCAACTCTCACATCTGTACATGACTTCTAGAAAAACCATAGCTTTGACTATACAAACTTTTGTCAGAAAGGTGTTTAAAACTGTTAGTCATGCAGTTGTGTCTGACTCTTTGTGACCCTGTGGACTGTAGCCCTCCAGGCTCCTCTGTCCATTGAATTCTCCAGGCAAGAGTACTGGAGTGGGTTGCCATTCCTTACTCCAGGGGTCTTCCAAACCCAGAGCTCGAACTCAGGTCTCCTAGCATTGCAGGCAGATTCTTTCACTGAGCCACCAGGGAAGCCCGGTGTCTGTTTAACCAGTGTTAAATATTCTTTTGTGTACTGAATTAAGAATGTAAATTATTACTTTTTCTGGAAATTTTAATCCATGTTTCATTTCAAGCAATTGTTCTATTAGTGAAAATTTGAAGTTCTGTCTGCTGAATTCATTAGTTTTCTTGCTTATTCAGATAGTCTTTTAGAAATATTTTGAAAAGTGTTGAAGTAAAACTATTTTATTACTTTTTCACAAATTCAGACTTCCCCTTACATTTCTGAGCACTTTGGTCCTTGTAGTTTTTACATTTTAGGATACCTAGAAACTTTACAATACTTTTTTTTTTAATTACAGAAAGTATTATTTGTTGTTGTTTAGTTGCTAAGTTGTATTGAACTCTTTGTGGCCCCTTGGACTGTAGCCCACCAGGCTTCTCTGTACGTGAGGTTTTCTAGGCAAGAACATTGGAGTGGGGTGCCATTTCCTTCTCCAGGGGATCTTCTTGACTCAGGGGTTGAACCTGCATCTCCTGAATTGGGCAGGTGGATTCTTTACCACTGAGCCACCTGGGAAGCCCAAGTATTATTAAATCTAGTTTAATTTTAAAGTTACGTCAAGTTTGAGATGAGTTATAGTGACATTTTTATTGTATCTTGAACAATGGGTTTAGGTTGTGCAGATCTTGCTCTCCTGTGTGTTAGCTATATGGTTGTGGCTAAGTCCATTCATTCACTGATTTTTAATTCTCATTTGAAAGACATAGTTTGGATACTTAATGTGATCAGGACATTTTTTGTGTATTTACAAATTGTGATACTTGGTTTGAAGGAAAAGAGGTGATTACATTGGGAGGATAGTAACAAAGGAAAATACTTTGTTAGGATGGTCATAGAGTAAGCTTGCCTAAGAAAGTGATATTTAAGCTGAAACCTCAAAGATAAGAAGGCTTCCGTGGTGGCTCAGCAATAAATGATCTGCCCACAATGCAAGAGATGTAGGTTTGATCCCTGGGTTGGGAAGATCCCCTGGAGAAGGAAATGGCAACCCACTCCAGTATCCTTCCTGGCAAATCCCATGGACAGAGAGGCCTGATGGGCTATATTCCAGGGGGTCACAAGAGTTGGATATGACTTAGCAACTGACCACACACCCCCTTCTTTTATTCCTGTGTTCCTGAACTCCTTCAGTGTCTTTTGACAAGGCTTTATTTGCTTTTCCCATCCTGCTGTCCCCTCCCCTCTTCATGCTTTTCAAATTTCAACCAGAATATATCACTTTCTCTAGGTGACCCAACCCCGATTAGGTTCTTGCATCCTGTAATTTTCTTTTATGTACTCTCACCTCAGTTTATTATATAGCAGGGCAATTATTTGTATAAATAATTTTTGCTTTCCTCACTAAGCTCTAGGTCCATGACAGGATGGAGTTTATTGTTGATTTTCCACTGTCTAGGAATAAATAAGTACTTATTTATGGGCTTATTTAAGTACTTACTTATGGATGAATAGTTTGCTCAACCCAGTGGGAGGGGAGAAGTTTTTAGAGAAGAGTGGGAGGGTATTAATTAATTGTATGTATTAACTCTTAATGTAAGAACACTACTTGTAGTTGAAAATGTAAGATGAAAAATTACAAAATTAGTGATAAATTAGACATTATGTACATGTTTTGGACATAAGAATTGTCTAGTACACTCTGTCAGAAATACGACTCCAGAAAATTTATCACTGAAGGAAAACTTAAGATGTCAGTGGTTGGTTAATTTCTGGAGCCTATGTATGTTGCTGACAAGATTACCTGGACTCTTTATCCTACTCTACAAGTGGAATAACTGAACTAAATAAAAATTGAATTCATACGTTTCAGTTTTCCAAAGTTATGGGTTCTGTTTTCTACTTGGGAAAGAGTTTGTGGCAGGAGGGTATTCTTTCACTTGCTTTGATGGATGTATTAATGAATTTGAATGCAGCAGCTTTTACTGTTCTCTGAGGTCCACTGTTTTTCCTCTGTTTTTCTTGTTATGTGGATTGTTTGGTACATTTGTTCTTTTCTCTCTTAAGGTTTACTTGCTCCTTTTTGGATAATGCAGGGATCTGGGAGAAAGGTATGTGACTATGGGTTGTATGTATGGGTGTCTCAAAAATAGAGACACGGTATATTTCTTCTTGATAAGATTTAAAGTAACATTTTAAAAGTAGTAGTTCACATGACTTTTGGTTGACCTTGTTGATCTACCGGATCACAAGTAGCACAGGAGTGTCTACCAAATAAAATCTCTGAAACTTTAAACTCTACTGTTAAGCTCTTTCTGTGGTTACATAGTTTCACTTTTTATAATGGAGACTGGTGAGAAAGTATGATGCTTCTACACATATATATTTTATAATTATTATTATAATATATTTCATCAGTGAAGCATGAATGTACATAGACTAGATGGTTACATTGGATGGAGTCTTAGAGGGAATCAACTTAGAGAAGTCTTCAGTGCAATCTTGGTCCTATTAATTTGTATATATTTGCACCAGAATGTTTTTAAAGATTTTTAAAACTTTGTCTCTAGTTAAAGTTAATTTCATAATCTGGGCAGCCAGTAGTACCTTTTCCTGTTGGCCTTTTCTTAGAAGCAGATTGATAATAGTAATAACAGAGTCATTACTTGGAATTAGTATAGCAGTTTTAATGTGGCCTCTTTTAATAGTCTGTGATTTCCAGTGAATCTCTAATTTCCTGGAGGCATAGTTCCTTCATCTCTGATGTGAAAGTAATTTCATACCTTTCATAGGATTAATATTAAGTAAGATTATTATATAATAATATATTATTATATTATATAGATTACATACTCATATTATTATAATTAAGAATATTAATAGTAAGGTATTTGGCTCCGTTATAGGAAATACTGAACTCAGATTTTGAATACATATTGAATCGAGATTTCATTAATAAATAAATTCTCTTTGACAGAAAGCTCCATCAAGGAAGGGTTCTTGTTTATCTTCTTCATTTTGGGGGACTCCATTTCTTAGCACAATAACTGTTTAATACACAGATAATGCTTATTAAGCATGTAATGAATTCAGTGTATTTGAACCAAAATTTCAACTGCATCTTCTTTTTTTGTTCTCAAGATATTTGAGACTTTGTACAGATAGACTACTGTGTGCCATTAGTATGAGAATACTTACAAAATAGAAAGGATGCGTATAGCATAAACACATATGAGAGTTAGTATTTTATAAAACCACACACAGATATTTATTAAAATACAAGTACTTGAAGTACAGGATTGCATTTCTCTCTTTCTCTTGCTGTTATTTTAAATGGAGCAAACTTGTGCACTGACTGTAGAGTGTGTGTTCCAGTGCTTCTGCAGATTTTGGCGGTGTGGTGTAAAAAGGAACTTATCCAGCAGTTACTGTTAACAGACTTAAGCTAGTTCCACCCTTCTTTATCATTGGGTCAAGTAGGTAAAACTAGGAGATGACAAAGACCATAAGGTGGGTGTTTCCCAAGAATGAGAGTTCTTTTTAAGGCCTCTTAGGCTTCTTGGATATGGTCAGACAGGAGATGGCAAGAGTGAACATTGACATTTTAGGAATTAGTGAACTAAAATGGATGGGAATGGATGAATTTAATTCAGATGACCATTATATCTACTACTGTATGCAAGAATCCCTTAGAAGACATGGAGTAGCCCTCATAGTCAACAAAAGAGTCTGAAATGCAGTACTTGGGTGCAATCTAAAAAATGACAGAAGGATCTTGGTTCGTTTCCAAGGCAAATCATTCATTATCACAGTAATTCAAGTCTGTACCCTAACCAGTGATGCTGAAGAAGCTGAAATTGACCGGTTCTGTGAAGACCTACAAGAACTTCTAGAACTAACACCAATATATATATATATGTATCTTTCTCATCACAGGGGACTGGAATGCAAAATGAGAAAGTCAAGAGATACCTGGAGTAACAGGCAAATCTGGCCTTGGGGTACAAAATGAAGCAGGGCAAAGGCTAACAGAGTTTTGTCAAGAGAACACACTAGTTGTAGCAAACACCCTCTTCCAATAACCCAAGAGATGACTCTACACATGGATATCACCAAATGGTTAATATACCGAAATCAGATTGATTATAGTCTTTGTACCTGAAGATGGCAAATCTCTATGAAGTCAGCAAAAACAAGACCAGGGGCTGAATGTGGCTCAGATCAGGAGCTTCGTATTGCAAAATTCAGGCATTTAATTGAATAAAGTAGAGAAAAACTGTTAGACCATTGAGGTATGACCTAAATCAAATTCCTTATGATTATACAGCAGAGGTAATAAATAGATCTGGTAGACAGAGTACCTGCAGAACTATGAACAGAAGTTTGTAACATTGTGCAGGAGGCTGTGAGGTGACCAAAACCATCCCCCAAAAGAAAGAAATACAACAAGGCAAAGTGCTTTTCTGAGGAAGCTTTACGAATATCTGAGGAAAGAAGAAAAGTGAAAGGCAAAGAAGAAGGGGAAAAATATATCCAACTGAATGCAGAGTTCCAGAAAATAGTAAGGAGAGATAAGAAGGCCTTCTTAAATGAGCAGTTCAAAGGAGAGGAAAACAATAGAATGGGGGAAGACTAGAGATCTCTTTAAAAAAATTGGAGCTATCAAGGGAACATTTCATGCAAGAATGGACATAATAAAGAACTGACAAGCAAAAGATTAAGAAGAGTTGGCAAGAATACACAGAAAAACTATACAGAAAAGGTCTTAATGACTTGGATAATCATGGTGGTGTAGTCACTCACCTTGCGCCAGGCCTTCTGGAGTGTGAAGTCAAGTGGGCCTTAGGAAGCATGCTGCTGCTGCTAAGTCACTTCAGTCGTGTCTGACTCTGTGCGACCCCATAGGCGGCAGCCCATCAGGCACCTCTGTACCTGNTGTGGCCTCTTTTAATAGTCTGTGATTTCCAGTGAATCTCTAATTTCCTGGAGGCATAGTTCCTTCATCTCTGATGTGAAAGTAATTTCATACCTTTCATAGGATTAATATTAAGTAAGATTATTATATAATAATATATTATTATATTATATAGATTACATACTCATATTATTATAATTAAGAATATTAATAGTAAGGTATTTGGCTCCGTTATAGGAAATACTGAACTCAGATTTTGAATACATATTGAATCGAGATTTCATTAATAAATAAATTCTCTTTGACAGAAAGCTCCATCAAGGAAGGGTTCTTGTTTATCTTCTTCATTTTGGGGGACTCCATTTCTTAGCACAATAACTGTTTAATACACAGATAATGCTTATTAAGCATGTAATGAATTCAGTGTATTTGAACCAAAATTTCAACTGCATCTTCTTTTTTTGTTCTCAAGATATTTGAGACTTTGTACAGATAGACTACTGTGTGCCATTAGTATGAGAATACTTACAAAATAGAAAGGATGCGTATAGCATAAACACATATGAGAGTTAGTATTTTATAAAACCACACACAGATATTTATTAAAATACAAGTACTTGAAGTACAGGATTGCATTTCTCTCTTTCTCTTGCTGTTATTTTAAATGGAGCAAACTTGTGCACTGACTGTAGAGTGTGTGTTCCAGTGCTTCTGCAGATTTTGGCGGTGTGGTGTAAAAAGGAACTTATCCAGCAGTTACTGTTAACAGACTTAAGCTAGTTCCACCCTTCTTTATCATTGGGTCAAGTAGGTAAAACTAGGAGATGACAAAGACCATAAGGTGGGTGTTTCCCAAGAATGAGAGTTCTTTTTAAGGCCTCTTAGGCTTCTTGGATATGGTCAGACAGGAGATGGCAAGAGTGAACATTGACATTTTAGGAATTAGTGAACTAAAATGGATGGGAATGGATGAATTTAATTCAGATGACCATTATATCTACTACTGTATGCAAGAATCCCTTAGAAGACATGGAGTAGCCCTCATAGTCAACAAAAGAGTCTGAAATGCAGTACTTGGGTGCAATCTAAAAAATGACAGAAGGATCTTGGTTCGTTTCCAAGGCAAATCATTCATTATCACAGTAATTCAAGTCTGTACCCTAACCAGTGATGCTGAAGAAGCTGAAATTGACCGGTTCTGTGAAGACCTACAAGAACTTCTAGAACTAACACCAATATATATATATATGTATCTTTCTCATCACAGGGGACTGGAATGCAAAATGAGAAAGTCAAGAGATACCTGGAGTAACAGGCAAATCTGGCCTTGGGGTACAAAATGAAGCAGGGCAAAGGCTAACAGAGTTTTGTCAAGAGAACACACTAGTTGTAGCAAACACCCTCTTCCAATAACCCAAGAGATGACTCTACACATGGATATCACCAAATGGTTAATATACCGAAATCAGATTGATTATAGTCTTTGTACCTGAAGATGGCAAATCTCTATGAAGTCAGCAAAAACAAGACCAGGGGCTGAATGTGGCTCAGATCAGGAGCTTCGTATTGCAAAATTCAGGCATTTAATTGAATAAAGTAGAGAAAAACTGTTAGACCATTGAGGTATGACCTAAATCAAATTCCTTATGATTATACAGCAGAGGTAATAAATAGATCTGGTAGACAGAGTACCTGCAGAACTATGAACAGAAGTTTGTAACATTGTGCAGGAGGCTGTGAGGTGACCAAAACCATCCCCCAAAAGAAAGAAATACAACAAGGCAAAGTGCTTTTCTGAGGAAGCTTTACGAATATCTGAGGAAAGAAGAAAAGTGAAAGGCAAAGAAGAAGGGGAAAAATATATCCAACTGAATGCAGAGTTCCAGAAAATAGTAAGGAGAGATAAGAAGGCCTTCTTAAATGAGCAGTTCAAAGGAGAGGAAAACAATAGAATGGGGGAAGACTAGAGATCTCTTTAAAAAAATTGGAGCTATCAAGGGAACATTTCATGCAAGAATGGACATAATAAAGAACTGACAAGCAAAAGATTAAGAAGAGTTGGCAAGAATACACAGAAAAACTATACAGAAAAGGTCTTAATGACTTGGATAATCATGGTGGTGTAGTCACTCACCTTGCGCCAGGCCTTCTGGAGTGTGAAGTCAAGTGGGCCTTAGGAAGCATGCTGCTGCTGCTAAGTCACTTCAGTCGTGTCTGACTCTGTGCGACCCCATAGGCGGCAGCCCATCAGGCACCTCTGTACCTGGGATTCATAACAGATCAAAGCTAGTGGAGGTGATGAAATTGCAGGTGAGCTATTTCAAATCCTAAAAAATGATGCTGTTAAGAGTGCTGCAATTTGCCAGCGAATTTGGAAAACACAGCAGTGGCCACAGGACTGGAAAAGGTCAATTTTCATTCTAATCCCAAAGAAGGGCAATGCCAAAGAATTTTCTAACTACTATACAATTGCACTCATTTCACATGCTAGCAAAGTAACTCTCAAAATCCTTCAGTCTAGACTTTAGCAGTATGTGAACCAAGGAATTCCAGATGTATAAGCTAGATTTAGAAAAGACAGACGAACCAGAGATCAAATTGTCAATGTTTGGTGGGTCATGGAGAAAGCAAGGGAATTCCAGGGAAACATCTACTTCTGCTTCATTGACTATGCTAAAAGCTTTGGCTGTGTATATCATAACAAAGTGCCAGATTCAGACTCCCTTACCTATTTCCTGAGAAACCTGTATGCAGATCAAGAAGCAGCAGTGAGAACCAGACATGAAACAACGGACTGGTTCACAATTGGGAAAGGTGTTGTCACCCTGCTTATTTAACTTATATGCAGAGTACATCATGTGAAATGCTGGACTGGACAAGCTAGAATCAAGATTTCTAGGAGAAATAACCTCAGATACACAGATGATACCACTCTAGTGGCAGAAAGTGAAGAGGAACTGAATAACCTCTTGATGAGGGTGAAAGAGGAGAGTGAAAAAGCTGTCTTAAAACTCAGCATTCAAAAAAATTAAGATCATGGCATCTGGTCCCATCACTTCATGGCAAATAGAAGGGGAAAAAGGGGAAGCAGTGATAGACTATTTTCTTGGACTCCAACATCACCACTCCAACATGGTGGCTGCAGCCATGAAATTAAAAGATGCTTGCTCCTTGGAAGAAAAGCTATGACCAATCTAGACAGCATATTAAAAAGCAGAGACATTACTTAGCCAGCAAATGTCCTTATAGTCAAACCATGTTTTTTCCAGTAATCATGTACGGATGTGAGAATTGGACTGTAAAGAAGACTGAGTGCCAAAGAATTGATGCTTTCATATTGGAGTGCTGGAGAAGACTCTTGAGAATCCCCTGGACTTCAAGGAGATCAAACCAGTCCTAAAGGAAATCAAACTGAATATTCACTGAAAGAACTGATGCTGAAGCTGAAACTCATTCCAGTAATCATGTACGGATGTGAGAATTGGACTGTAAAGAAGACTGAGTGCCAAAGAATTGATGCTTTCATATTGGAGTGCTGGAGAAGACTCTTGAGAATCCCCTGGACTTCAAGGAGATCAAACCAGTCCTAAAGGAAATCAAACTGAATATTCACTGAAAGAACTGATGCTGAAGCTGAAACTCCGATACTTTGGCCACATGATGTGAAGAGTCAGTTCATGAGAAAAGACCCTGATTCTGGGAAAGATTGAAGGCAAAAGGAAAAGGAAGACCGCAGAGGATAAGAAGGTTAGATAGCGTCACTGACTCATTGGATGTGAATCTGAGCAAACTCTGGGAAATAGTGAATGACAAGGAAACATGGTCTTCTGTAGTCCATGGGGGTCACAAAGGGTCACGATTTAGCGACTGTACAACAACAGCAGAACGCTTCTTACATTATAAGTTATCAGCTAACAGTATGAGAATTACTTTCCCGTGGAATGGGGGTGTCCTAGCATGCTCTTTATGATGCTAGAAGAGGATCAGCCCTACTTCTTAGGCAGTAACAATTGAAGCCAAGTCTTCCTGTAGTCCCACTGTGAGTATTAGACTGTTTCATTCCAGGACTCTCTGTTTAACAGGGTCCAGTTGGGTTCCCTTGTAGCTCAGTTTTGTCAGAAGAAAGGCAAAGAAGACTCTGCTCTGTGAGTTGACCCAGTTGATCTGTCAGTGCTCTTCTCCATGGAGAGATGGGTCTGGGCCTGTCCTATCTGAATGGCATCGCTCGATTCTGTGAAGTTTATTTTTGTGGGTAGAGTTTTGGGGGATGTCAGCTTTTGGAGAAAGGAAGAAAGGGCAAAGGTAAAAACCAATATGGATTTAATTTCAAGTAACTGAAGTTGGTACAATACTGTTCTAATATATTTTTCTCTTAGGCAGGACAGAGTGAAAGCGAAATCTCTCGGTCATGTCCGACTCCCACCCCATGGTCTGTATCCCATCAGGCTCTCTCTATCCGTGGAATTCTGAAGTGGATTGTCATTTGCTTCTCCTGGGAGATCTTCCCAACCTAGGAATCGAACCTGGGTCTCCGCATTGCAGGCAGATTTTTTACTGTCTGAGCTAAATATAGTGTCATTTCTCATGCAGTTATAAATGTAAAGTAAAAATCACTAGTTGAAAGTGTGTGGTGTTCTTTATAGGAATGAAATTGACAGAACTCTTATTACCTAATTATTAAAGGTTTTAGGAGATACCCTATCTCATTTCCACTTTAACAGTGTAAGAAGTTAAAAACCTGTGATATTTTATGTTTCTTTTCCTCCCAGGTTATACAGAATAGCCTTATCCCATAAAAACAGATTGTGTTCTTAAATTTCATCAGTAGTTTTGGAACTGAGAACATGATTTCCATTGAAAAATTTGCAAATATGTAATATAATAATTAGATTCCTGGGCTTTTCTACAAAATCCATAATTAACTCAAATATCTACATACTTCAGTGAAAAATAATAGAGAATAATAATATTTTCTACGTATCATTTTATATTACTACTAAGAGTAAGTAAAACTTAAACCCCCTCTAAAAATTAGTGTCAACAAATTCTTCAGAATTATGGTATTACTAGATTGATAAAGGATTTAATCTGAGGGAGATAAGGAGTAATTAGAGACTGTAGGAGGCTGACAAATCTTCCTGGGTAGTTTCAGGAGTTTAATAGGTTGATAGAATTGGCTTTTTAGCTCATGGCTTTATTTTCTGTTGACACTGGTGTAAGCCCGAAAGTGGTGTCCTTTGGCTTACCAGCTGTGGTTAAGGTTGCTTCTTTTAGTTTTTCAATGGAATGAAGTGATACGGAAAAGAAAGGGAGAGAAAGTTTCTTCTGTTAACTACAATTTAAAAAAAAAAAAAGGCAAAGTAACTTAGAATGTCTGTCGTCTGAGGTGGATTTAATTGTCCAAAGAATAATCCAAGTTTAACAGAATTGGAGAAAATAACCATGTGAATGCCTAGAAAGTGAAGATAAGATAGTGTGTTAAGTTAGACATCCCTGTGTTGATTAGTGGCTGGTGCTGAATATCTTCGGAAGCTGTTTAGAACTGGAAATGAGAAACAGTGGCAAATTTACTATTTATATATGTACATATTTCAGCACCTACCAAGCCAAAACTATACACACTTGGGGTATTTTTTTTTAATAAATTTAATTCAGTTCAGTCACTCAGTTGTGTCTGACTCTCTGTGACCACATGGACTGCAGCATGCCAGGCTTCCCTGTCCATCACCAACTCCCAGAGCTTACTCAAACTCATGTCCATAGAGTCGGTAATGACATCCAACCATATCTCATACTCTGTTGTCCCCTTCTCTGCCTGCCTTAAATCTTTCCCAGCATCATGGTCTTTTCAAAGACCCTTCGTATCAGGTGGCCATAGTCTTGGAGTATCAGCTTCAGCATCAGTCCTTCCAACGAATATTCAGGATTTTTCCTTTAGGATTGACTGGTTTGATCTCCTTGCAGTCCAAGGGACTCTCAAGAGTCTTCTCCAACACCACAGTTCAAAAGCATCGATTCTTTCGCACTCAGCCTTCTTTATAGTCTAACTCTCACATCCGTACATGACTACTGGAAAAATCATAGCTTTGACTACACGGACCTTTGTTGGCAAAGGAATGTCTCCTTTTTAATATGCTGTCTAGGTTGGTCATAGCTTTTCTTCCAAGGAGCAAGTGTCTTAATTTCATGGCTGCAGTCACCATCTGCAGTGATTTTGGAACCCCTCAAAATAAAATCTCTTAACTGTTTTCATTGTTTCCCCATCTATTTGCCATGATGTGATGGGAACAGTTTTTTGAATGTTGAGTTTTAAGCCAACTTTTTCACTCTCCTTCTTCACTTTCAAGAGGCTCTTTAGTAAGTCTTCTTCACTTTCTGCCCTAAGGGTGGTGTCATCTGCATATCTCAGGTTACTGATATTTCTCGCAGCAATTTTGATTCTAGCTTGCGCTTCATCCATCCTAGCATTTCGCATGATGTGCTCTGCATATAAGTTAAATAAGCAGGGTGACAATATACAGCCTTGATGTAATCCTTTCCTGATTTGGAACCAGTCTGTTGTTCCATGTTCAATTCTAACTGTTGCTTCTTGACCTGCATACAGATTTCTCAGGAGGCAGGTAAGGTGGTCTGGTATTCCCATTTCTTTAATAATTTCCCACAGTTTGTTGTGATCCACACAGTCAAAGGCTTTGGCATAGTCAATAAAGCAGAAATAGATGTTTTTCTGGAACTATATTGCTTTTTCAGTAATCCAGTGAATGTTGGCAATTTAAGCATTACTTTGTTAGTGTGTGAGATGAGTGCAATTGTGTGGTAGTTTGAACATTCTTTGGCATTGCTTTTCTTTGGGATTGGAATGAAAACTGACCTTTTGCAGTCCTGTGACCATTGCTGAGTTTTCCAGATTTGATGGCATTTTGCATACAGCACTTAAGCAGCAGCATCTTTTAGGATATGAAATAGCTCAACTGGAATTCATCACCTCCACTAGCTTTGTTCGTAGTCATGCTTCCTAAGGCCCACTTGACTTCACATTCCAGGATGTCTGATTCTAGGTGAGTGATCACACCATTGTGGTTATCTGGGTCATGAAAATCTTCTTTGTATAGTTCTGTGTATTTTTGCCACCTCTTCTTAATATCTTCTGTTTCTGTTAGGTCCATACCATTTCTGTCCTTTATTGAGCCTATCTTTGCATGAAATGTTCCCTTGGTATCTCTAATTTTCTTGAAGAGATCTCTAGTCTTTCTGTTCTGTTGTTTTCCTCTATTTCTTTGCATTGATCACTGAGGAGGGCTTTCTTATTTCTCCTTGCTGTTCTTTGGAATTCTGCATTCAAATGGATGTATCTTCTCATAAATTAAATTATTATCAAGCAAATATGTTATCTTTATGGAGAAGGCAATGGCAACCCACTCCAGCACTCTTGCCTGGAAAACCCCCTGGGCAGAGGAGCCTGGTAGGCTGCAGTCAATGGGGTCACTACGAGTCAGACATGACTGAGCGACTTCACTTTCACTTTCCTGCATTGGAGAAGGAAATGGCAACCCACTCCAATGTTCTTGCCTGGAGAATCCCAGGGACGGAGGAGCCTTGTGGGCTGCTGTCTATGGGGTCGCACAGAGTCGGACACGACTGAAGCAGCAGCAGCAGCATGTTATCTTTATATTTATGAAAACTAAAATACTGGGGACTTCCTTGGTGGTCCAGTGGCTAAGATTCTGCGCCTCCAATGCAAGGGGCTCAGGTTTAATCATTGGTTGGAGCTTCTCATGTAGTTCAGTCAGTAAAGCTGGGTTCAGTTCCTGGCTTGGGAAGTTTCCTGGAGAAGGAAATGGCAACCCACTCCAGTATTCTTGCCTGGAGAATCCTGTGGATAGAGGAGCCTGGCATGCTACAGTTTGTGGGCTTGCAAGAGTCGGACACAACTTGGCGCTTTCTTTCTTTGTTTTGGGGAACTAGAGCCCATGTGTTTGTGTTTAGTCGCTCAGTCATGTCCAACTCTTAGTGACCCAATCAACTGTAGCCTACCAGATTCCTTCTCTCCATGGAATTTTCCAGGCAAGAATACTGGAGTGGTTTGCCATTTCCTACTCCAGGGGGTCTTCCCAACCCAGGGATGGAGCCTGTTTGTCTTGTGTCTCCTGCAGTGGCAGGTGGATTCTTCACCACTCCGCCACCTGGGAATCTGCCACTAGATCCCATATGCTGCAACTGGAAAACCCAAGCGCTACAGCTAAGACCTGGCACATAAAAAGCATATAAGAGCAACATACTATAGTTCAGCCAGGTCAGTAGGAGATCCCTAAAGCTGTGTGTGTAGAGAGCTGTAGTCTTCGTATTTCTTTTTTGTTTCTTGATTAGAAAACTCATGCTTCCTTGCTTTTTTGGTCCCCAGTAGGTTTCTTTTTTAGAATTAACCAGTCCCCTTATCCCTGTACACACACCCCGCAAAAGAAAAACAAAAAGGGCAGGAAATGTGTTCCTGCTAAAGTAGCAGCTGTTGCTAATCACTGGATGATTATTTTGTGATAAATCTGTTCAAATACATAAATGTTTGCTGTCAGGTCACTGATTTTATTTTCCTCAGGGGAATTCTCACTTATTTTACTCATTTTAGATGACTCATCTCTTAGGTAGCTTTATAGCTCAGGCAAAATGAAGTAATTTTTTAATTAAAAGTATTTTTGCAGTTTATATTAAAATGTCTGTTTCTCTTGGCAGAGTTATTTTTATGGATTTATTTTGAAATAGAAATGGCTTGATTAACTTTCTTTTTTTTTTTTTTTTAAGGCATCAGAAAATGTACTGAACTTGGATATTGGATGACCCTGGGTTGTAGTTTTCAATATTACTGTAATCTTGACCAGTTTTGCTTACCTTTGAGCTTCAGTTCTACCTTCCTTGTAGGACTGTTGCCTAGATAAAGTGAGGTTATGGTCTAAACATGTTTGTAAACTATGAAGTGCTTCACAAATATGTTATTGTTGATAATGTTGTGTATTGATGAAAGCTGGTCTTGGGGAAGACTGTCAGATCACCAAGTTTTGTCTTTGCATTTTCTTTTCAGTCTTTTGAGTGACTCAGCCCTTTTGAGATTACAGGATATTGTATCATGTTAGAGGTACTTGTTTTAGTGACCTTAAGACTTTTTCCAGTCTTCAGTGTTTAGAGGAGTCCTATAGGAAGTTGTTCACTTACAAGAGCAGATATTTTACAGCCTGCTGTGTGCATAGGCATAAAATGAGCTACCGCGATAAATGTGTGATAAATGTCATGGTTGCCCTCATGGATTGGATATTAGTTGTTAAATTGTGATTAATAAAGCGTATGGGGTCAACCTAGAGTAAGCAGGTCTAATGGGATAAAACAGATCCCATCCTTCCCCTTCTCTCCTTTACTGTTGTTTGAAATATAACAAAATTATAGGTTAATAACCTCCACTTTGAAATGCATGTAAAATGTATGTCAGTTTGTATGCTGTGCTATTGGAAAAGCAGTTTGGATTTAGGAGTGGAGATAACTTTGGTGGGTAATTCAGGGGAAAGCAAGACTGATGAGTCAGCTGTCCCACTGCATGGATTTGGGTTGTCAGAAGGTAATATTGAGAGGATTGAGGGGGATGTATATCAGGCCAGGAACAGTTGAAATCCATTAAAAAAATTGTCGTGTCCTGATTTTAACATTACGCTCACTAAAAGCTAGAGTAAAATATATCAGCTTTGTGAGAACTATTTTTTGAGGATTCACAATGGCTCAAGACTGAAGTTGCCAAAAGTGTGAGCCATGATCAATGAATCATTGTGTTTTTAAAGTAATTATTTGTTTCTTTGGGTTGGCTCAGATGGTAAAGAATCCGCGTGCGATGCAGAAGACCTGGGTTTGATCCCTGGGTCGGGATGATCCCCTGGAGAAGGGCTTGGTAACCCACTCCAGTATTCTTGCCTAGAAAAGCCCAAGGACAGAGGAACCTGGCGGGCTGCAGTCCACGGGGTTGAAAACAGTTGGACATGACTTCGGGACTGAGAACATGCATACACGTCTGTTCCTTAAGGCTGTCTAGCATTTACTCTTCACACTTGTGTGTGGTATACTCTCTTTTTTGGTAATGTGGTAAACTTCCTCATTAAGAACAATTTAGTGTGTTTGTCTACTTTCTCCCTGCCCATGTCAAGTAGTTTTGGTAAATCAAACAGATAAACATGTTTAAGACTTAAATTCTGATGTTAATTTCTAAAAGCTAAAGCTCTTTACACACATGCTGCAAGCCTTTTACTTTTATGGGAAATAGACCTGTTTCTAAAATACCTCTTGATAGTGTTTCAAGTAAGGGCTTAAGACCAAGTGAAATATTTATTCATTTTGGTTTTGGTTTGATTTTATTCCAGTTCACTCAAGTTAGAAGAAAGGACCATAAGTAAAATAATATTTAGGTTCAGACATCTGAAAGTTAGCATGGTTCATTCTAGTTTTTGGCTTAAAGTAAAATTTGGGTTTTAAGACAGGATTTTAAAATAGAGTCAATTAAAATTAGTTCAAAGGAGACTAGATATTTTAAAGTAAGTATTTTGCATCAGAACCTTCTGTAAAGTATTTAAAATTTTCGATTTTGCTGAAAATAGAAGGTTGATTTTAGGACCTTGACCCCTATATGTTATTTTCAAGGCATAGTCTTAAGCAATATAGTGTAGTAGGGTACAGGTTTTAGAGTAAATTGTTAGGTCTGAATCCCATGGGTGCACTTTATTGAACAGGTTACTTTGGGCATATTGCCAGTAAACCTTTCAAACATCTTAGTTTCACTCATTTGTTCAGTGATTATTATGAGTACATCACAGAGTTGTTGTATGAATTAAGTGGTATTATGCAAGTCAGGAAGCAACAGTTAGAACTGGCCATGGGACAACAGACTGGTTCCAAATAGGAAAAGGAGTACGTCAGTTCAGTTCAGTCGCTCAGTCGTGTCTGACTCTTTGCGACCCCATGAATTGCAGCACGCCAGGCCTCCCTGTCCATCACCATCTCCCGGAGTTCACTCAGACTCAGGTCCATCGAGTCCGTGATGCCATCCAGCCATCTCATCCTCGGTCGTCCCCTTCTCCTCCTGCCCCCAATCCCTCCCAGCATCAGAGTCTTTTCCAATGAGTCAACTCTTCGCATGAGGTGGCCAAAGTACTGGAGTTTCAGCTTTAGCATCATTCCTTCCAAAGAAATCCCAGGGTTGATCTCCTTCAGAATGGACTGGTTGGATCTCCTTGCAGTCCAAGGGACTCTCAAGAGTCTTCTCCAACANAGTCTTTTCCAATGAGTCAACTCTTCGCATGAGGTGGCCAAAGTACTGGAGCTTAAGTCCCCTAAAACCCAAATCCAACTGGTCATAAGGGTAGGTAAAGGAGTAAATGGTGTCCCAGTGACTGGTAGCAAGTTTGAGCCACTCATAATTGGGAGGGGGGAGGCAGAGAAAGCTTTTTATGTTTGAATTTTTCTTATTTTGCCACAAAATATGAATTTTATTTCATACCTGCTATCTAAGAAAGCCCCTCAGTCTCTAGGAGCAATGCCTAAAACCCACATTGTGTGCCTTTAAACTCGTTAGCTACCACATGTGGTGGTTTACTCCTTAAGATGTAGCCTACTGTTTACGACCCCATGGACTGTAGCACACTAGGCTTCTCTGTCCATGGGATTTCCCAGGGAGAATACTGGAGGAGGTTACCATTTTCTTCTCCAGGGGTTCTTCCCAACTCAGGGATGGAACCTGAGTCTCCTGCATTGCAGGTGAATTCATTACCAACTGAGTCAGGAGGGAATCACCACATGGTTCTCACATTTTGGCTGAATCATACCCGTTTTTGTCTTCAAAAACAAGTACAGAATGTGCCCTGAGGCTATAATAAGAGGTGTAGAGACAGAAAGAAAAAACCTTTCAAAAAGAGGGCAAGGACAGATGCTATACACCCCTATCCACAGTGTTACCACCACAGCCAAAGTTGGGAATAACCAAATGTCTACTGGTGCGTGAGTTTTTTTAGAACCTGGTATATACCCTGCTTATTTAATTTATATGCAGAGTTCAGTTCAGTTGCTCAGTCGTGTCCGACTCTGGGAACCCATGAATCGCAGCACGCCAGGCCTCCCTGTCCATCACCAACTCCCAGAGTTCACTCAAACTCACGTCCATCAAGTCAGTGATGCCATCCAGCCATCTCATCCTCTGTCGTCCCCTTCTCCTCGTGCCCCCAATCCCTCCCAGCATCAGAGTCTTTTCCAGTGAGTCAACTGTTCAAATGAGGTGGCCAAAGTACTGGAGTTTCAGCTTTAGCATCATTCCTTCCAAAGAACACCCAGGGGTGATCTCCTTTAGAATGGACTGGTTGGATCTCCTTGCAGTCTAAGGGACTCGCAAGAGTCTTCTCCAATACCACAGTTCAAAAGCATCAGTTTTTCGACGCTCAGCTTTCTTCACAGTCCAACTCTCACATCCATACATGACCACTGGAAAAAACCATAGCCTTGACTACATCATATGAAATGCCAGGTTGGATGAAGCACAAGCTGAAATCAAGATTGCCAGTAGAAATAGCAATAACGTCAGATAATGCAGATATCACCACCCTTATGGCAGAAAATGAAGAGGAACTAAAGAGCCTCGTGATGAACGTGAAAGAGGAGAGTGAAAAATCTCGCTTAGAACTCAACATTTTAAAAAAAAAAAATGTGGAGAAGGAAATGGCAACCCACTCCAGTGTTCTTGCCTGGAGAATTCCACGGACAGGGGAGCCTGGTGGGCTGCCGTCTGTGGGGTCGCAGTGAGTTTTGGCTGATATTTCCTTTTTTTTTGAATAAGACAATAAAAGAAATGTGTTAGAAAAAAAAAAAAAATGAAGACCGTGGCATCTGGTCCCATCACTTCATGCCAAACAGATGGGAAACAATGGAAACAGTAAGAGACTTTATTTTCTTGGGCTCCAAAGTCACTGTGGATCATGACTGCAGCCATGAAATTAAAAGACTTAGAAGCTTGCTCCTTGGAGGAAATGCTATAACAAACCTAGACAGCATATTAAAAAGCAGAGACATTACTTTGCCACCAAAGATCCATATAGTCAAAGCTATGGTTTTTCCAGTAGTCATATATGGATGTGAGATTTGGACCATAAAGAAGCCTGAGCACCAAAGGATTGATGTTTTTGAACTGTGGTCTTGGAGAAGACTCTTGAGAGTCCTTTGGACAGCAAAGAGAGATCAGTCAATCCTAAAGGAAATCAATCCTGAATATTCACTGGAAGACTGATGCTGAAGCTCCAATACTTTGACCACCAATGTGAAGAGCCAACTCGTTAGAAAAGACCCTGATGCTGGGAAGGATTGAAGGCAGGAGGAGAAGGGGACGACAGGAGGAGATGATTGCATTACATCACCAGTTCAATGAGTTTGAATAAGCTCCAGGAGACAATGAAGGACAGGGAGGCCTGGCATGCTGCAGTTCATGGAGTCGCAGAGTCAAGAGTGACTGAACAACAAATTCACCTATGATGCAATATTATGCAGACTAAAAGGAACAAAATCCTAACACACTGCAATACGAGTGAGCCTTGAAAACACCATGCTAAGTCAAAGAAGCTAAACATAAAAAAACAAATATTGACTATGTTTACATGAGGCACCTAGACTAGACCATAGAGATAGAAAATAGAATACTGGGGAAAAAAAACTTTAAAAAAAATGGAATAGTGGTCACTAGGGGCTGGCTGGNGCGAAAAAGTTGGCTTAAAACTCAACATTCAGAAAACGAAGATCATGGCATCCAGTCCCATCACTTCATGGGAAATAGATGGGGAAACAGTGGAAACAGCGTCAGACTTTATTTTTGGGGGCTTGAAAATCACTGCAGATGGTGATTGCAGCCATGAAATTAAAAGACACTTACTCCTTGGAAGGAAAGTTATGACCAACCTAGGTAGCATATTCAAAAGCAGAGATGTTACTTTGCCAACAAAGGTCCATCTAGTCAAGGCTGTGGTTTTTCCAGTGGTCATGTATGGATGTGAGAGTTGGTCTGTGAAGAAAGCTGAGCGCCGAAGAATTGATGCTTTTGAACTGTGGTGTTGGAGAAGACTCTTGAGAGTCCTTTGGACTGCTTGGAGATCTTACCAGTCCATCCTAAAGGAGATCAGTCCTGGGTGTTCATTCGAAGGACTGATGCTGAAGCTGAAACTCCAGTACTTTGGCCACCTCATGCGAAGAGTTGACTCATTGGAAAAGACCCTGATGCTGGGAGGGACTGAGGGCAGGAAGGGAAGGGGACTACCGAGGATGAGATGGCTGGATGGCATCACTGACTCAATGGACATGAGTTTGGGTAAACTCTGGGAGTTGGTGATGGACAGGGAAGCCTGGTGTGCTGCAATTCATGAGGTCACAAAGAGTTGGATATGACTGAACAACTGGACTGAACTGATGATTCTCAAAGTATGGAAGTTGAAACTGCATTAAGAAGCACATGGGCAGCTTATTAAAAAATACAGTTTCCTGGGTTTTACTGCAGATCTACTGAGTCTTTCTATGGTGAGATTCTAGAATCTTCATTTTTAGTAAACTCTCCTAGATAACTAAGTCCACTGTTTGAGTAGTGCTTGCATAAAATAGTAGGCAAGAAATACACTTACATATGTATTGATGTAAATTAAACTTAAGACCTCAACGATGTCCCTGTCCATTTTTTATCCATTGCTGCATATTGATGCCCTGAAGAAACCAGAATTATTTGGAAAGGGTTATGAGGTAGAATGATTCTACCTGTAGATAGATTCACATGTGGAAAACTGTGTTTTTTGTTTTGGCTACTTGATGTTGCCTTCTTTTCAGTAAACCCACCATTCTGCTTTGCTATTTGTAAGGCTTCTGCGTACCTTATCCTTAGGGCTTTGTATCTGATCAATGGCAAGCATGAGAAGTGAAAACACTGCTAAATGTTTAGCAGGAAGGAGTCAGTTCCCAAATCCTAATAATTCTGCTTGAGTGACTTTTATATAAATTCAAGACCAGACATTTGCTGACCACCTGCGTTATGCTGAACCCTCTGCTAATACGCACTAGAGAAATTATTTTAATAATTTAATAATGTCTGGCTTTCCTAAGAGCTCATAGTCTAGTGAGGGGCTTGAACTCTTAATGATTATCAAACATTGCGATAGGCACTGTAGTGGGGTATGTACCTGGTGGTAAAAGAGCATAGCAGAACAGAAGAATGTGTGGTTGTTGTTGTTGTTTGTAAACTGTTGCCACTGCCAATAATTCAAGTTCAGAGAATCTAATTTGTTGAGTACTCACCGTGTGGCATGTACTTAAATATTAACACCACCCTGATTCTAAGGACAAGCCCTTGACTGGTTTCTTTTTTTCTTACGGTTATTTTATGGTTCTTCAGAATCAACGCTTGTGGACACTGGGGTGGTATCTGCCTGTGATTGAAAGTGTGGTATTATTGTGCTGTCCAGGACTCTAGAATCTTTCCTGACTCATTGTTATCCTCTATCATCCTGTGTTTTCCTTTTATTTCTAGAAGTAAAATACAGGGAAACATCTCCCCCGGCTAGCTTATGTATGACATCTGTCCATTTTGTTTTCCCTGCTTCTCCTTTTGTTTACTCTTCCTATCCCCAAAGGGAATTTAGTAATTTTTTGTTTTGTGTGTCCAGTCTTTTAGATAGAATCATGTGGAGATGAATCATGTCTATCTAAGGGAAAAGTCTCTGCTAGAAATATTTTTACCACAAGTTTTCGTAGAAATCGCTCTAAAAATTTTAATAAGGCTATTGACCATTCGGCTTGAGGTGACTGATTGAGGTGCTTAGTTGGCATTCCTTTGCTTTGTTAATAGTTTTACTTCAAGGTGTGAGAGCAATTGTACTCTTGCTAGTGCTTTGACATCATTGAGTAAAGCCCCTGTTTCATGACAGCAATGAGTTTATTTTAGAATTTGTCTCTGATTTTCTGTGGACCTCAGTTCATTGCTTTTTTTTTTTCTTTTACTTATTTTTATGTTGTTTTCATGTTTCTAAGTTGTGTTTATTTTGGAAATATATTGCTTTAATAGAAGTTTCTTAGCTATTACTTAGGATAAAGAGTTGTTTGAACTTTAAAAACCTGAAAATTTGACAGTGTCAGTGTTTCCCTTTCAGACTATCTTACATGCTTGATAAGGTGAATTTTTTGTTGTTGTTCTTTTAAAATTTTATGTAATATTTTTCAGTGGAGTGTTATATTGCTATTGGGCATCCATAAAAAATAGATGTTATTTCTCTTCATGAGAAGCAATAGTCTGAGCTAGTTTCCCTACAAATCCTTATTGTTAGGTTAAAAAGCTTCATAAAAAATACCTTGTATCTTCTTGTATCATACCTGGTTTGCTGGTTTCTCTGGAATTTATAGACTTGATTTTTTTGTTATTTCTACATGGAGACGTTATTTTTGAGGTAAAGGAAGATTTTATAGAGTTAGTCATTGCTAACTTTGCTCAGTTTATGTTAGTATGACTTACTAACATCTCTAAAAGCCTCCCAGTTAAGCAGTATCACAGTTGTTGCTTTTTCTGAGCTCTGAATCTTAAGAAACATTAAAATTAGAATATCAGTGTCAGATGCCTGAAGTGGCCTTTCGGGTTTTGGCTGCTCAGTCCACACTTTAGACACGGATTGTGTTACCCTGTAACATTTGTTCATCTCAGGGTCCATTCTGAGGACTGATTTCAGAAGATGAAAAAAATGTAACCACAAGATGTAGTTTACAGGTACAGCTTTGAGAGATTGAGAACTAGGCTGCACATATTATGGGATACATCTAAGGCTTTTGTAAAATTGTATTCTATATTTAACAGCCTTCAATGGAAAGTGGTTGTTCTGTTGCATACCACCTTTGCATTGCTTCATGAGGACTGTTTTATGGTTTATATTTTTAAGATTTAACCATTGTGGTGAAGAGTAGGGAGTTTAATTCTGTGTTCTAATTAGAATGGGACATTCATACTACTTGAGTGAATTTTGATTGCAGTACAGGATCCTAGGAATTTTCTGGCCAGAAGAGAGCCTGAACCTGAGCTACTCCCACTGCTCTGCTGTGGTTGCTGCTGAGATAAAGTGGCATTTTTTGGAGACCAGTTTTATTGTAGTTGATGTGAGACTCATGATACCCTGCATTCTGGGAAATGTAATATTGGGCAAAGTGGTGTTTTTTTTTTTTTTAAGAGGCACATTTGTTATGAATTCTAGCTTTTCGTGAGGATTTTTGGTAGTAGTGTTTAAAATGATGCTCTGTTGTTAAGATTCAAAGTTAACCAATTTCTGAATTGAACATTACAGAATCAGTTGTTTTACATTTTTGTTTTCCATATTTTGGTTTCCAATTAGGATAAATTTCAAACTCTTAATGTTGCCAAAGCATCTTTGGAAATAGCTCTTCAGCTATTAATAAATGAATATTTGAGGACTGAACTATAGAAGATTACTTATATATTCTTTTGTTAATCTGGAGCTGACCTTTTTACATTGTATTTTCAGAAGCATCTCCTTCTTTGGTAGGGATGGGATGGGGTGGGTAATGGTATATGAAGTTGGTCTTGCATTAGTAGTGGGAAGGTTGTAAAATATGGCCGAGGCAGCCTGAGGCGAGTGAAGAGTTCTGCCACCTAAAGCTCTGTTTGTTTCTCTTATTTTTCTTGTTTGCATTTGAAGCATAATATGTTCCCTCCATTTATTGTAAGTATTAGAGTAGATGAAACAATGAATGGAAAGTTTTTTTTGTACAGTGAAATTTTATGCAGCTGTTACCTTATTGCCGAGTCAGCAAATTGCAGTGCCAAATGGTGACATGCTTTCCCCCTGGCACACTAGCTGCTGACTGTCCCATGCACTACTGATGCTCATATGAAGTCACCGCCAGTGTTATCTTGCCATTCTCTACAGCTCTGCTATTTCAGGTATCTGATGGAGCAGTCTTGAAAAGCTTGAATGATTTCTGAATAAAAATTCCAGGATGCTTGGGCACAAGGTCTTAGAGCCATTGTTCCTTGTATACCCAGGATTTCCTGCTAGTGGAGGAAGAGTTCCTGCTAGCCTGGAAGAGTTCTCAGCGGTTTCTCTCATTGCTCAAAAGAGAATAGAGTAAACCTTTTAATTTTTGCTAAGATAGTAAACAGGGTTTTTTTGTTTGTTTGTTTTTACTAGATGTGTAAGAGGTTGAAAGGATTGGTCTCTGTCCACATCCACTCAGTTTAAAATTGAGGCCTTGAGACTCTTTCAGCTATAGCCTCTGTAGGACCTGTTGATCTTTCAACTCTGCTTTTAATATTTCTGTAGAATTACCTTATCATAATGTTGGGATAAACATTTACAAGTTTAACAGTAGTAGGTAGTGCTCAGTCCCTCAGTCGTGTCCAGCTCTTTGTGGCCCCATGGACTATAGCCTGCCATGCTCCTCTGTCCATGGAGTTTTCCAGGCAAGAATACTGAAGCGTGTTGCCATTTCGTTCTCCAGCGGCGTCTTCGCAACACAGGAATCAAACCTGCATCTCTTATGTCTCTTGTATTGGCAGGTGGACTCTTTACAACTGGGCCCCCTGGACAGCCTGAAATATGATTATAGAGTGGGAAATAATAATTTTTGGTTATACCCAGATGGTTTTTGTTTCCATTTTTTCCCTTTCTATTTGTCATGAAGTGATGGGACCAGATGCCATGATCTTTTTTTTTTTTGAATACTGAGTTTTAAGCCAGCTTTCTCACTCTCATCTTTCACCCTCATCAATAGGCTCTTCAGTTCCTCTTCACTTTCTGCCATTAGAGTGGTATCATTTGCATATCTGAGATTATTGATATTTCTCTTGGCAATCTTGATTACAGCTTGTGATTCATCCAGCCCAGGATTTTGCATGACGTTCTTTGTATATAAGTTAAATAAGCAGGGTGACAATATGTATGTAGCCTTGTTGTACTCCTTTCCCAATTTTCGACTAGTCCCTTGTTCCATGTCTGGTTCTAACTGTTTCTTGATCTGCATACGGGTTGATTAACCTGATCAAAAATGAGTTCTATGGGATATTTTGGGGGAGTGAGGCATGATCATTTAGTACTCAGATTAGATTTAATAAGTTTTTAGCATATGTGTTTAAGATCTTTTTTACTAGATAACTGGAGGTGAGAGCAAACCTATGTATGTTGTTGTCTCGTGCTGAAGTTTATGTACATTTAAAACATATGTAAAACTGTTGGAAATAAAATGATGATATTGACAATATTTGATTTATTCTTTCTACAAGTCATATTGAATTTTTGCTAACTAAATCATATCTGTTCGGGTGTTTCACGTTAAAACTAAAGACATATGTGTTTCAGATAGCTGGCTGTGATACAGTATAGACTGCCTATAATCCACCTAGCTGTTGTATGTAGGAATCATTCATTGTTTTCCTATCTGTCATGAAGGCTGCCTTACACACCAGAGAGTTAATCAGTTGCAGATACTGCTTTTTGACTTTTGTATATATTAACTCTGTGAGCTTAAATGGCTGTAAATATTGTTTACAATATGCCACTAACATTTGGATATTCATTTTTCTGGCAGTCTTAAATTGAGTAGAGGAAAGTCTCAAACCATTGGAAAATCAGATTATTATATATATATTTTTTTTAATGTGCGAGACAAATGAATACATATTTCATCTTGGTTTGGGATTTGGGTTTAAATATTGCATCATTTTTCTTTTATGAGGTTCAATTCAGTTCAGTCACTCAGTCGTGTCCGACTCTTTGCGACCCCATGAATCGCAGCACACCAGGCCTCCCTGTCCATCACCAACTCCCGGAGTTCACTGAAACTCATGTCCATAGAGTCAGTGATGCCATCCAGCCATCTTATCCTCTGTCGTCCCCTTCTCTTCCTGCCCCCAACCCCTCCCAGAATCAGAGTCTTTTCCAGTGAGTCAGCTCTTCGCATGAGGTGGCCAAAGGAATTCAACTAACATCTTAAAATTGCTATAATGGAAGAGTAGGAGAGAGAAAAAGCAGTGTGCAGTTTTGTCAGTTAGAACAAATGTGCAGTTTTGTCAGTGAGAACTGGTTTTAGAAATGGCAGCAAAGAGAGAAGTACAAGTCATAATTGCTGCTTAGCAAAGATTGTAGTCCCTAGAATCTGTGTGTATTCTGAAATCACTAAAGGAACAATTTAAAGCTTATTAAAATCAAGTGCTCAGTTGTATAGAATGGTTTGAAATAGTTTAAGAATTCAGAGAGTAAGGTGATTGTTTAGGCAAGGAAGGAGGTGGCTTTTGAACTTGGAAATAGTCTTTGGATTGTTACTGGCGGGAAATGAAGGCAGAAGAGATAAGGAGATGGCCATGAGTGGGCAGAGCCCCTAGTGCTGGTGAGCTAGTTATGAATGAGGCTCAGTTCAGAATGGGTTTGATTTTTCTTATAAGGTTTATGTCTCTTACCCCTAAATTAACATTCCCCTGTTTCTTTTTTCCATCTGACTTTTCTTGGAAATGTATCACTATTTTCTTAAGAAGAAATAAGATGTGGAGAAGCAAAAACTTAAAGCTTTACCTTCCTTAAAGGGAGAGTGGTCTGAATAAAAACAGAATTAGATGTTTTCAGTTGCACGTATCTTATTTTCAAGTACAAGAAGAAAGCCTGAGGAAAAAAATAGGGCTTTTAGAGTTGGACAGATAAGGGTTCTTTGGTGAGTCCATCATTTGCCTTTTGACTGGACAAATTTAGCATTTTTCTTATTATGTTTATATAGGAACAGTCTATCTACTTCATGGGATTTTTTCATTAAATGAAGTCATGGATATAAACTAAGCATGGTGCCTGCTCTATAGAGTGACTGAATAAATGGTGGTTAAAATAATTACTTATAATTGAAACAAATAGTTGAAATAATTCTGTGATGATAGATATGATAAACTAACACGAGCATTTAAAAATAATTATAGAATATTTGGGCTTCGCAGGTGGCACTAGTGGTAAGGAACCCGCCTGCCAATGCAGGAGACATGAGATGCAGGTTCGATCCCTGGGTTAAGAAGATTCCCTAGAGGAGGGTATGGCAGCCCACTCCATTATTCTTGCCTGGAGCATCCTATGGGCAGAGGAGCCTGGTGGGCTACAGTCCATAGGGTCACAAAGAGTCGGGCACAACTGAAGGGACTTAAAACACACATAGTTTACTCGGTATACTTTGGCAATTTTCTTGGTTGAATTCTTTGCAGTTCTCATTTTTCTATCCCTTTTTTGTTTTAGGAGACAAAGATGGCAGCAAGGTAACCACAGTGGTGGCAACTCCTGGGCAGGGTCCAGACAGGCCACAAGAAGTCAGCTATACAGACACTAAAGTGATTGGAAATGGGTCATTTGGTGTGGTGTATCAAGCCAAACTTTGTGATTCAGGAGAACTGGTTGCCATCAAGAAAGTATTGCAGGACAAGAGATTTAAGGTAAGACCTTCAGTAGTTCCTGTGTTTTTTGTTGCTGTCAATACATGTAAATAATTACTTTTTCAAGTGTTTCCTTTTGCTTCAGATTTCATTTATTGCACAAGTGTTTGTTCAGCTCAACTACTGTAGTGACTTTTCCATTGTGTATTATGTTGAGATAAAATTTACTGAAGATTTTTTTTGAACTGTAGCTAAGAATGATATATGTATTTAAAATGTTGTGAAAGATAGATTGAAATTTATTAATTCCTTACTTTAAAATGTGACCTTTCTCTGCCTTGGGTCTCATTGGTATAGGAGACCAGGGAAACATTGCCTGTAGCATATGTTCGTTTGATACAGTTGACTGCTTCCTTTCTTGAAAAATTTCCTTTGAGTCCATGATACAACACTGTTGTTTTTTCCCCTCTATGACTGACATTTCTTTCCTGCTGTATTCTTATGTCTCCCTCCCGTCTGCCCCTTGAAAACAATACTTCCCACAGTTCTTTTCTTTTTTTTTCTTTTTTACAAGATCCCCATAGAGTGTCCTGTGTATGGATGATCAGAGGTCATCTCTTCATTATGATACAGTGAAGAGTCAGGAGACCTGGGCTCTCATTGAGCCTCTGCCATTAACAAGCCATGCAGCTCTGTTCCCTTCCCTACTCTGCCCACCTCTGCAGCATTTTACTGAGAGTCTCCTGTGTTCTAGGAACTGTGCTTAACATTAAGGGATAAAAAATTAAGAGGTTGTCACTGCTCTGAAATAGCACACATTCTGGTGTCTGTATGCTACAGAATGTTTTGAACATTCTGCTGCTACTGCTGCTGCTAAGTCGTTTCAGTTGTGTCCTCCTATGTGCGACCCCATAGATGGAAGCCCATGAGGCTCCCCCGTCCCTGGGATTCTCCAGGCAAGAACACTGGAGTGGGTTGCCATTTCCTTCTCCAACACTGAACATTCTAAAGAGGTTTAAAAAAAAAATCTAAAGTTTTTGTCTTCAGTTTATTCTCTTCTGAGCACTAGTCCCATGCCAAATGCCCACTCAGTCTTGATATCTGCAGGTACTGTTATTTTTCAATTGACAAGTCTTCTTATGTAACTCTGACTTAACTGTCAGTCTTAAAGGAAATTCTTTCTATTGGTTCCCGTTCCTTCGTGTTTCCTTCTGATGGTTTTCTCATTCCTGTCTCTTATACACATCTCTAGAAATATTTTTACCACAAGTTTTCGTAGAAATCGCTCTAAAAATTTTAATAAGGCTATTGACCATTCGGCTTGAGGTGACTGATTGAGGTGCTTAGTTGGCATTCCTTTGCTTTGTTAATAGTTTTACTTCAAGGTGTGAGAGCAATTGTACTCTTGCTAGTGCTTTGACATCATTGAGTAAAGCCCCTGTTTCATGACAGCAATGAGTTTATTTTAGAATTTGTCTCTGATTTTCTGTGGACCTCAGTTCATTGCTTTTTTTTTTTCTTTTACTTATTTTTATGTTGTTTTCATGTTTCTAAGTTGTGTTTATTTTGGAAATATATTGCTTTAATAGAAGTTTCTTAGCTATTACTTAGGATAAAGAGTTGTTTGAACTTTAAAAACCTGAAAATTTGACAGTGTCAGTGTTTCCCTTTCAGACTATCTTACATGCTTGATAAGGTGAATTTTTTGTTGTTGTTCTTTTAAAATTTTATGTAATATTTTTCAGTGGAGTGTTATATTGCTATTGGGCATCCATAAAAAATAGATGTTATTTCTCTTCATGAGAAGCAATAGTCTGAGCTAGTTTCCCTACAAATCCTTATTGTTAGGTTAAAAAGCTTCATAAAAAATACCTTGTATCTTCTTGTATCATACCTGGTTTGCTGGTTTCTCTGGAATTTATAGACTTGATTTTTTTGTTATTTCTACATGGAGACGTTATTTTTGAGGTAAAGGAAGATTTTATAGAGTTAGTCATTGCTAACTTTGCTCAGTTTATGTTAGTATGACTTACTAACATCTCTAAAAGCCTCCCAGTTAAGCAGTATCACAGTTGTTGCTTTTTCTGAGCTCTGAATCTTAAGAAACATTAAAATTAGAATATCAGTGTCAGATGCCTGAAGTGGCCTTTCGGGTTTTGGCTGCTCAGTCCACACTTTAGACACGGATTGTGTTACCCTGTAACATTTGTTCATCTCAGGGTCCATTCTGAGGACTGATTTCAGAAGATGAAAAAAATGTAACCACAAGATGTAGTTTACAGGTACAGCTTTGAGAGATTGAGAACTAGGCTGCACATATTATGGGATACATCTAAGGCTTTTGTAAAATTGTATTCTATATTTAACAGCCTTCAATGGAAAGTGGTTGTTCTGTTGCATACCACCTTTGCATTGCTTCATGAGGACTGTTTTATGGTTTATATTTTTAAGATTTAACCATTGTGGTGAAGAGTAGGGAGTTTAATTCTGTGTTCTAATTAGAATGGGACATTCATACTACTTGAGTGAATTTTGATTGCAGTACAGGATCCTAGGAATTTTCTGGCCAGAAGAGAGCCTGAACCTGAGCTACTCCCACTGCTCTGCTGTGGTTGCTGCTGAGATAAAGTGGCATTTTTTGGAGACCAGTTTTATTGTAGTTGATGTGAGACTCATGATACCCTGCATTCTGGGAAATGTAATATTGGGCAAAGTGGTGTTTTTTTTTTTTTTAAGAGGCACATTTGTTATGAATTCTAGCTTTTCGTGAGGATTTTTGGTAGTAGTGTTTAAAATGATGCTCTGTTGTTAAGATTCAAAGTTAACCAATTTCTGAATTGAACATTACAGAATCAGTTGTTTTACATTTTTGTTTTCCATATTTTGGTTTCCAATTAGGATAAATTTCAAACTCTTAATGTTGCCAAAGCATCTTTGGAAATAGCTCTTCAGCTATTAATAAATGAATATTTGAGGACCTAACTATAGAAGATTACTTATATATTCTTTTGTTAATCTGGAGCTGACCTTTTTACATTGTATTTTCAGAAGCATCTCCTTCTTTGGTAGGGATGGGATGGGGTGGGTAATGGTATATGAAGTTGGTCTTGCATTAGTAGTGGGAAGGTTGTAAAATATGGCCGAGGCAGCCTGAGGCGAGTGAAGAGTTCTGCCACCTAAAGCTCTGTTTGTTTCTCTTATTTTTCTTGTTTGCATTTGAAGCATAATATGTTCCCTCCATTTATTGTAAGTATTAGAGTAGATGAAACAATGAATGGAAAGTTTTTTTTGTACAGTGAAATTTTATGCAGCTGTTACCTTATTGCCGAGTCAGCAAATTGCAGTGCCAAATGGTGACATGCTTTCCCCCTGGCACACTAGCTGCTGACTGTCCCATGCACTACTGATGCTCATATGAAGTCACCGCCAGTGTTATCTTGCCATTCTCTACAGCTCTGCTATTTCAGGTATCTGATGGAGCAGTCTTGAAAAGCTTGAATGATTTCTGAATAAAAATTCCAGGATGCTTGGGCACAAGGTCTTAGAGCCATTGTTCCTTGTATACCCAGGATTTCCTGCTAGTGGAGGAAGAGTTCCTGCTAGCCTGGAAGAGTTCTCAGCGGTTTCTCTCATTGCTCAAAAGAGAATAGAGTAAACCTTTTAATTTTTGCTAAGATAGTAAACAGGGTTTTTTTGTTTGTTTGTTTTTACTAGATGTGTAAGAGGTTGAAAGGATTGGTCTCTGTCCACATCCACTCAGTTTAAAATTGAGGCCTTGAGACTCTTTCAGCTATAGCCTCTGTAGGACCTGTTGATCTTTCAACTCTGCTTTTAATATTTCTGTAGAATTACCTTATCATAATGTTGGGATAAACATTTACAAGTTTAACAGTAGTAGGTAGTGCTCAGTCCCTCAGTCGTGTCCAGCTCTTTGTGGCCCCATGGACTATAGCCTGCCATGCTCCTCTGTCCATGGAGTTTTCCAGGCAAGAATACTGAAGCGTGTTGCCATTTCGTTCTCCAGCGGCGTCTTCGCAACACAGGAATCAAACCTGCATCTCTTATGTCTCTTGTATTGGCAGGTGGACTCTTTACAACTGGGCCCCCTGGACAGCCTGAAATATGATTATAGAGTGGGAAATAATAATTTTTGGTTATACCCAGATGGTTTTTGTTTCCATTTTTTCCCTTTCTATTTGTCATGAAGTGATGGGACCAGATGCCATGATCTTTTTTTTTTTTGAATACTGAGTTTTAAGCCAGCTTTCTCACTCTCATCTTTCACCCTCATCAATAGGCTCTTCAGTTCCTCTTCACTTTCTGCCATTAGAGTGGTATCATTTGCATATCTGAGATTATTGATATTTCTCTTGGCAATCTTGATTACAGCTTGTGATTCATCCAGCCCAGGATTTTGCATGACGTTCTTTGTATATAAGTTAAATAAGCAGGGTGACAATATGTATGTAGCCTTGTTGTACTCCTTTCCCAATTTTCGACTAGTCCCTTGTTCCATGTCTGGTTCTAACTGTTTCTTGATCTGCATACGGGTTGATTAACCTGATCAAAAATGAGTTCTATGGGATATTTTGGGGGAGTGAGGCATGATCATTTAGTACTCAGATTAGATTTAATAAGTTTTTAGTATATGTGTTTAAGATCTTTTTTACTAGATAACTGGAGGTGAGAGCAAACCTATGTATGTTGTTGTCTCGTGCTGAAGTTTATGTACATTTAAAACATATGTAAAACTGTTGGAAATAAAATGATGATATTGACAATATTTGATTTATTCTTTCTACAAGTCATATTGAATTTTTGCTAACTAAATCATATCTGTTCGGGTGTTTCACGTTAAAACTAAAGACATATGTGTTTCAGATAGCTGGCTGTGATACAGTATAGACTGCCTATAATCCACCTAGCTGTTGTATGTAGGAATCATTCATTGTTTTCCTATCTGTCATGAAGGCTGCCTTACACACCAGAGAGTTAATCAGTTGCAGATACTGCTTTTTGACTTTTGTATATATTAACTCTGTGAGCTTAAATGGCTGTAAATATTGTTTACAATATGCCACTAACATTTGGATATTCATTTTTCTGGCAGTCTTAAATTGAGTAGAGGAAAGTCTCAAACCATTGGAAAATCAGATTATTATATATATATTTTTTTTAATGTGCGAGACAAATGAATACATATTTCATCTTGGTTTGGGATTTGGGTTTAAATATTGCATCATTTTTCTTTTATGAGGTTCAATTCAGTTCAGTCACTCAGTCGTGTCCGACTCTTTGCGACCCCATGAATCGCAGCACACCAGGCCTCCCTGTCCATCACCAACTCCCGGAGTTCACTGAAACTCATGTCCATAGAGTCAGTGATGCCATCCAGCCATCTTATCCTCTGTCGTCCCCTTCTCTTCCTGCCCCCAACCCCTCCCAGAATCAGAGTCTTTTCCAGTGAGTCAGCTCTTCGCATGAGGTGGCCAAAGGAATTCAACTAACATCTTAAAATTGCTATAATGGAAGAGTAGGAGAGAGAAAAAGCAGTGTGCAGTTTTGTCAGTTAGAACAAATGTGCAGTTTTGTCAGTGAGAACTGGTTTTAGAAATGGCAGCAAAGAGAGAAGTACAAGTCATAATTGCTGCTTAGCAAAGATTGTAGTCCCTAGAATCTGTGTGTATTCTGAAATCACTAAAGGAACAATTTAAAGCTTATTAAAATCAAGTGCTCAGTTGTATAGAATGGTTTGAAATAGTTTAAGAATTCAGAGAGTAAGGTGATTGTTTAGGCAAGGAAGGAGGTGGCTTTTGAACTTGGAAATAGTCTTTGGATTGTTACTGGCGGGAAATGAAGGCAGAAGAGATAAGGAGATGGCCATGAGTGGGCAGAGCCCCTAGTGCTGGTGAGCTAGTTATGAATGAGGCTCAGTTCAGAATGGGTTTGATTTTTCTTATAAGGTTTATGTCTCTTACCCCTAAATTAACATTCCCCTGTTTCTTTTTTCCATCTGACTTTTCTTGGAAATGTATCACTATTTTCTTAAGAAGAAATAAGATGTGGAGAAGCAAAAACTTAAAGCTTTACCTTCCTTAAAGGGAGAGTGGTCTGAATAAAAACAGAATTAGATGTTTTCAGTTGCACGTATCTTATTTTCAAGTACAAGAAGAAAGCCTGAGGAAAAAAATAGGGCTTTTAGAGTTGGACAGATAAGGGTTCTTTGGTGAGTCCATCATTTGCCTTTTGACTGGACAAATTTAGCATTTTTCTTATTATGTTTATATAGGAACAGTCTATCTACTTCATGGGATTTTTTCATNGCAAAGAGTCCGACACGACTGAGCGACTGAACTGAACTGGGCACAATGCTTGCCCTGTTCAAACAGGTCTCAGTAATTAATGATCATTATCATAAGGAAAGTGAGGGAATGCAGGAATAAAGGAAAACTAGTCAAGAAACAAAAGTTCAGCCATAAAAACAGAGTCCTGGTTCCTTCTCAAAGGACACACATAATCTGATACACATCTTTTGAGTTCTATGGGAACTAAGGCCCCTGCCCAGGTGGAGGATGGAATGATAACGTTTCTTTTCTGACCCTTGTGTCTTCATTTACAATGTCTCAATTCTATGTCGAGAATTCTCAACTCAAGCCCCTTCATGAATATGCATACACCACACAAGGTTTCATGGATATGCATGTACCCTTCCTTAGCTTAAAATTTGCCTAATTTTGCTGTTTAGGGAGACACTGTTTTAGAAGATATCCCCAGTGTTCGCCAGTCTAACTGCATGTAATAAATCCTCTTTTCTCCCCATCTTTGGCTTGGTTGTGATTTTTAGCTCAACATCCACCAAAAGTAGAACCCAGTTTTCGGTTAACAAGCCTACCCTAGGGTGAAGAATCTAAACTACCTAAAAGATCACTATGTCTGGGTTGTGGCCTCTCTTGTCTTTTATCTTGTAGGAGGCCTTGACAACCTTTAGCTAAACTGGCAGAAACACATCCTTGATCTGTCTCAAACTTCATATCTACCTGCCTTTTTTGCCTTGGCACAGCTTTTAGTTTAAAATACCCTATCAACCTTTTAACAATTTGTCCTTCTCAAAATAAAGTATAGCTAACATCCGTCACACAGAGTGCTCATCCTGCTAAAAATAGTTTCCCTGATCATCAAACTTATAGCTCAAGAAGCTATTCTGGGATATTTAAATAAATGAAGTCAGAAAAAAAAAGTTACTTAAGAATTTCAAAGAATAAAGGGACAAGTTGCCAAGAATTAATTGTAAAGCAGTAAGGTTGCCAAAATACTCAATGTTAAAGATACCATGGGTGTATCACAAGTTCTTTTCATTTAGCAGAGCATTTTGAGTATTTCAGAAGGAACCTGTTAAATGCCTTTCTCTGACACAATAATTGAATCTAGACTTCCCTGGCGGTCCAGTGGTTAAGAATCTGTCTGCCACTGCAGGGGACATAGGTTTGATCCCTGGTCCAGGAAGATTCTGCATACCACCAGGCAACTAAGTCTGGGGACCCAAGAGCCCATGCTCCACAAGAGAAGTCACTGCAGTGAGAAGCCCACACACTGCAACTAGAGAGCAGCTCCCACTTGCCACAACTAGAGAAAGTCTGCACACAGTAATGAAGACTCAGTGCAGCCATAAATAAATTTCTTTTTTTAATTTTTTAATAAGTATATTTTGTTCTAAGCACTTAAGTGTTTATTTATTTTAAATATACAGTGTTCATAGCCTGCTCACCATAAGACAAAATTCAGTTGGAAATTCATAATCTTCCCTACCAGGTGTCCAGTGGAGTCCTGTCCTACATTCTGTAGTGGCTTCTGGAATTATCTGTTTCACAAGTAAGCTGCAAGCTCAGATAATGGTGGTTTCTGACTTCCCTGGTATCACAGTGAGTAGACAAGGTCCCTTCATCAAACTGATGCCAAGCAGGGCCCAGAGGGACTCCTGAGCATGAAGGCCTTTTTGTCCCCCATTTCTTGTCAGCAAGACTCAACCCTCCGTGACCTTCTCTGAGTTCCAAAGGGCAGAACACTTGCCGATTAAAGGAGAAGCAGAAGCAAAACCACGTGAGGCAAAACTAAAGGGGCCAGAGAGACTCACCAAGATTAGGAGATGAGACCACCTGAGACCCCCCATCTTTTCCACCCCCATCCTTTTGAATCTCTGCATAAGAAAGGATGAAAACCTGTTACTGCCTTGATCCTTACCGCATAACCCATCTAACAATATACATAAAACCTCTCCCCACCCTACCAGGGAGTGAAAGAGAGGGGTGGGTGGCAGAGTTCTTAAGGCACTAGCCTACTGTGTTTCCCCTTGCCTGGCAAAGTAATAAAGCCACTCTCTCTTTCTCCTCCATAATTCTGTCTCCATATTTCTGTTTGGCATTGGCGCACAGAGAGCCAAGATTTTGGCAACAGAATCAGTGCTCCTTTCTTGAACTCTAAAATTCTAACAACTCAGGAATAATGGTAATTATTCCATCTCCAGTTCCTACAGTATATGCCACATTGTGCCGAGTTATTTGGGTATCTGTGCTGAGGTATTTTGGGTATAATCTATTTAATCTTCACAGCAAACCCATTAGGTAGGTGTTATTTTCCAATTTTAAAGATGAGAAAACAGACCTGATGGGGTTAAAGAGCTTGGTCAAGGTCACATAACTTTTAAAACTCTGATTTCAAAGTGGCCTCCTATAACTATACCACTGCTTTCTTTAAGCTCATGTTCTTTGTAAAGCCTCATTAGCGTGAAAATGTTAGTCGCTCAGTTGTGTCCAACTCTTTGGAACCCCGTGGACTGTAGTCCACCAGGCTCATTTGTCCATGGAATTCTCTAGGCAAGAATACTGGAGTGTGTTGCCATGTCCTTCTCCAGGGGCTCTTCCCAATGTAGGGATCAAACCCACATCTCCTGTATTGCAGGCAGTATTAGAGTAAATATGTAAAATAAAAGAATTGTTGTTGTTCAGTCACTAAGTTGTGTAGGACTCTTTTCTCGACCCCATGGACTGCAGGACTCCAGGCTACAAAAGATTAAGAGAAATTAATTCATCTAGAGTCATTCGCTATAGACCTTTTGGAAGGCTTTCCTTACTTTCAGTGTTTTTCTTGCCTGGAGAATCCCATGGATAGAGGAGCCTGGTAGGCTACAGTCCATGGGGTCACAAAGAGTCAGACACGACTAAGAGACTTCCACTCACTCACTTTTTAATATTCGGTTAAACCAGCCTTTCCCAAGCTGCATTCCATGAGATACTGAGGTTAATAATGTCATTTTAAAGGCTCTGAGAAAGCCTAAAATAAACCTGTTTAAACGTTGTTTAATTTCAAGTACCAATGGAAATATAACAAGTATAAGTATGAAGAGTAGTATAACACAGTTTCCCTGAAGGAGGAAGTGGCAGCCCACTCCAGAATTCATGCCTGGGAAATCCCATGGACAGAGGAGCCTGGTGGGCTACAGTCCATGAGGTCTCAAAGAGTTGGACACAACTGAGGGTCTGAGCATGTAGCACAATTTAGTCTCTCGATTTTTTTTCCCCCCTTAAGCATTTTTCTAATCATAACACTCTTCTGATATAGAAACTACCATTACGGTTCACTTCTAACTCCAAATTGGCTGAAATCCTAGTGTCCTCCCTCCCTCTATCATACTCTCTGCTTACATAGTAGCGCTATGCTCTCACTCAAAGGTCCTTCCCCAAAGTCTCACTCTTTTCCCTTATTTGGGCTGATAACTCTTATGCATACGTCCTGCAGTATCATCAATCCCAACTCTTTCCCTCTTTATAATCTTAAAATGCTGTATACACTTACACAGAATTCTCCAGGCCACCAAGCTGATACCATCAGGAAAATTTAACCCCTTCATCTAGTTCCCTTGGTCACTGGTAATTCTCCTGACCTGACTCACAATCTCCTTACCTAATAAACTCCACCCTCTCCTCAACCAGCCCCAGACTCAGCTGCCTTCCACCTCTAGCAGCTGACATTCCAACTCCACCCCCAAAGTCCAGCCTATTGGTCTGGCCCACTTAGGACAGAAACATGACTCTGACCTGCTCAGTCCAGTTTTGCTCTGGCTTGTCCTGTTCCTGAGTACAGAGGGACCCCCCGGCAGGGAGCTATCCTGCCATAGTAGCAGCTGGCATCTCTCCTCTACAAACTGCAAAACTCTTTTTATCATTTTTTTGTTTAAAGTATCAAATTCATCAGGACTCAGTGTATCCTGTGCTGGTTTCCCTTTAGCTAAATACAGCTCCTTCGTCTCAGGAGAGAATGCTCTTTGCTTCTTGCTTTAAGACTCAAGGACAATGATTTTAAAAGGCCCTGGGCCCCATGATAATGATTCGCTTTTCAGATTTCCTGATTGAAGAGGAATCTGGAGTGTGAATATTTATAATTTGATAAAGAACCAGTATTACTATGAACAGTGTTATTATGAACAATTTTAAGTGGCATTCTGCCCAGGCATGGCTTCACAACTAAAGGACGACCATTTATTTTCTTGTGGACATGCAGCGAATGTTCAAATACAATGTGAGTTCATTTCTAAATATATCACAGACGATTACAGTTTGACACTCGAACACCAGCAGTGCAAACCCTAACTCAGAGGAGAATGACTAACAAGTTTTCCTGGCACTGGCACAGGAATCCATCCCCAAGGCCAAAGGCAGCAGCAATAGCAACAGCAGGCTGAAACAAGAGAAGGGATGGCTTGAGCTCACTGAAAGCATCAGAGATTCTCTTTCAGGCAAGACAAAGACAGGTCTGAAAAAAGGATAACCAGAAGAAGATTCCACTATGGAGGTACTATGAAACAAAACCATGAGAAGAACTTTATGTATTCTTGAAATGCTTTGAAAGAATTGGGTACTCGCAAAGAGTAAAAATGTGCATAATAAGTCATCCTTTAGAACTGGATGACAGGCCCTTTAGGAATACTATTTAGTCTATTAAATATGGCTATATTGTGTGCCATTTCCACTGAAGGCAAAAGTTTACTTTCGAAAAAAAGCGATGACCTTAAAGATCTCAACCTCATATCCTTACTTGGTTCAGTGGTCTGTGATAGTGAAAAGAGCTTGGGATATCTTATTTTTATTCCAATAATGTTAGCACTTGTAAGAAGTCAGGAAGGAGTAGCATATTTGTATTTGGCATATCATCTTACCCCTAAATGAGATGAGACCCAGAGCCCCAAGAAGGCCCTACCATGCTAAAAGTTCTCTTCCAATCATTTAGAATGTCAGTGGAGTGACATTTACCTCTCTAAAAGTAAAATCCTCTTCCACACCAGAGAGGACACAGTGGCAACCTGGCATCTCCATGTAAATGAACAAAAAGTAAAATTACATGATGGAGTGGAAGTTCATGAATGAGCTCCCCACCACCCCTCCTTCCTCAATCACAAACACATACCACTCAGGCTTTATTTTCAGATTCCTTACGTGAGTGCCTTTCTCTAAAATCTTCAGTGGAATTTCCTAAAGCACTGCAATATTTGAGAGTTGCTGGTACTTGTGACTCAAGGCTGGGCACTTGCCCTGCCTGCCTCTCTCTCTTGACTAAAGGCGTGGTTGCTGGTAGCAGAGCCATCATGTCAGAACTACAAGAGGGAAGGAACACAGTATAATGAAGCAGTAATAATTACAACTGTGATCCTGTAGCAGAAAAGACATGGACAAAGAGAAGTAGAATTCCGGAAACAAATCCTAGTATGAGAATTCAGTATAGGATACATGGCATTTCATGATAGTGAGGGAAGAATGGTGTTGGGATATTAGCTAACCTTTTGGGAAGAAAATTTTAGATCGCTACCTCAACCCTTATGCAAGAATATATTCCTGATAAATCAAATACTGGAGTATTCTTGCCTGGAGAATTCCATGGACAGAGGAGCCTAGAGGGCTACAGTCCATGGGGCCATAAAAAGTCGGACACGACTGAACGACTAACACTTTCACACTTTCAGGGTATGCTAAGTAGTGGTGCTTGGTAGGTTAGTTGTAGTAAATGCATTTTGACTTGCTATGTTTTCAACTTATGATGGGTTTATCGAGACATAACCCCATCACGGGCCAAGGAAGATCACAATCCAGTCGTTCCAGCACCGTTTGTTGTAAGGACTCCTTTTCTCATTGAGTTGCTGTGATCCGTTGTCTACCTTGCAGGACTGATGTGACACATAAACGAGATGGTTACTATAAAATGTACATTGCCTGACACATAGCAATTGCTCAAGAAAATTAGAGACGGTTGTCGCTGTGCCTGAGATTTTTCCCACTTGTCCCAGAGTTGGTGATTAGGGTCCACGGGTGAGAACAAAAAAGTACAAACTAACCTACACCCTTAAGAAAATTGCCAGTAATTGGAGCCAGGCACCGCCCCAAGACAGCAGACAGAAAATAGCCTAGACATTTGCGGCCTCCTCCTCACTCCAGCTCTCCAGTCCTCTGTAAAGTGAGGAGGAGTGAAGGGCACACAGTGACTGACTTTCTGGGCAATGCAGAATTACTTCATGATGAGGAGAGACTTTCTCTTCCCAGGTGAAGAGGGATAGAAGGTGCTATCTCTCCAGGGAAAATGAGTGAGAAGGGAGACCCATGTAAAGACTGGAGGGTGGTCCGTGAAGAGGAAAGACCTCCATTCTATGCCTTAGTTGGCCATTTGCTGAGACAGCACACTAGCCAATTTTCCCTTTGAACAAAGGAGGGCAAATATGAACAAAAGAAAAGAAAACTGAAGAGAGCAAACAGGAAGTAGTATGGGGTGCAAGGAAACAAGTATTTCCTCTGGATTTACTGCACATTGGAATAGGTGGTTGAACTTGGACCGTTTCACCAGATCTCACACATAAAGGCTGTTGGCTGGGAGACAGCCATGTAACAAAAGGCAGCAGTGGAGAAGGAAGGTCAAGCTTGAGCTGGGACCCCTCCCCCGCCCCCGCCTCCCGCACCAATCAGGGACCAGAGAGTCCTCTGAGGACATCTCTACTGAGCATGTGCCACACAGTGGTTAGTAACACACAGGCCCATCAGCATAGACTAAAGAAATTGGGACGATTGACAGAGCCTTACAGACACACCCAGGCAAATATAAAACCTTTTGATTTAAGATTTTGATTACTTGCAGCTAAAAGTATCTCAATACACTTCTTTCTCTGTAGACCCAATTTCTCTCTCTTCATGAACTGGCTGCTCAGAGCTCTGAATGCACATGTTTCAAGCCCAGCCCTATGCAGAGATGAAAACTGAAGACCTTCAGTTCTACTATAAAATTGCTAGGTAAGAGAACCCAACTGGCCCAGCTTAGCCAAAGCTAGTTCAGTCAAATATACCTGGGAATTTGTTGTTTTAGCTGCTAAATTGTGTCCAACTCTTTTGCAACCACATGGACTGTATATAGCCCACCAGGCTCCTATGTCCATGAGATTTCCCAGACAAGAATATTGGAGTGGGTTGCCATATCCATCTTCAGGAAATCTTCCTGACCCAGGGAACAAATCTGAGTCTCCTGCACTGGCAGGCAGATTCTTTACCATTGAGCCACCACGGAAACCCCACACCTGGGAATACAGGGTCACTAATTCCAGTCTCAGAGAACTGTCATCATGAGCTAGAAAGGCACCCCACAAAATGTCTTACAGGGCTGATGTAGTGAAAGAAAATGTTGTGTTGCAGAATTCTAGAGCACTGAGGAATCCAGATAGGCTGGGGAGGGCTTTGAAATAAACATACACAGGGGAGGGCATTCACTTCACTTTCCAGAGAGCTTCACAAGGTAATGTGCAGGGACTGTGGGGGTTGAGAAGGGCAGAGGGAACTGGATCTGTGAGGAGATGAGAGAGGTCATTGATTGCCAGAAAGAGAGTGAGAGAGGTCATGTCATCTATAATGTGACCACCGTTTACAGCAACCCATATATCTTTGGTAGAATCATGAGCTACTTGGTGTGATGGGATTTCCAGTGGGCACCTAAAAAGGGAATGCAACCTCATAGCTAGATATGACCTAGGGCAGGAACCTAATAGCAATTAAACCGATAAAAGAGTAGGGTAGTCTTTTAAGTGGGCTTCCCTGGGGGCTCAGTGGTAAAGAATCCATCTGCCAATGCAGGAAACACAGGTTTGATCCCTGGATCAGGAAGATTCCCTGGAGAAGGACATGGCAACCCACTCCAGAATTCTTGCCTGGGAAATCCAAGGGACGCAGGAGCCTGGGGGGCTACAGTCCAAGGGTTACAAGAGTCACACACGACTTAGCAACTAAACAACAAAATGAAGTCACTCAGTCGCGTCCGACTCTTTGCGACCCCATGGACTGCAGCCCACCAGGCTCCTCCATCCATGGGATTTTCCAGGCAAGAGTACTGGAGTGGGTTGCCATTTCCTTCTCCAAAACAACAACAACAAACTACAAATTAGAGTTCTGATCCTTCTCACTCTGGGGCTTTTGTGCTTTATCTGCAGTTGGTCTGGTGAAATGGAGCAATGAAGAGTTTCAAAACTCTTAGATGTTCCTTAGATTCTAAGGCTTCTAGTCTATATTTGCTTCTTTGAAGTCAGATCTCCCTGGAACCTTATTATAATGGGCTGTTTTCTTACAATACTGATTCATATACCTTGAAGCTTTGAAGCTGTTCGGTGGTGGGAACAAGATTTTCTGTGACCTCAAGCCCACATTAAGGCAAATCTGACTTTGAGGTAGAATGGGAGAAGTGGGAAGTACTATGAGAAAAGCTGCCAAAAACAGAATGAATAATTTGAAATATTACTAAAGGCTTTTGCTGTTTCAGTTCTAGAGCATTAAGACTGGAAAGAGCGAGGGGCAGTTTTTCTGAGGAAGGAAATGCAGGATAGCCTGTGAGACTCCTCGGCCTGTTAAGAAGCCTAGAAAAGAATTCATGGTAATTTACCAGTATCATCTTTATAGTACCTCTATTTAATTTTGAACAAAAGTTTGTGTCATCTTCTATGTTAAGAGAAAGTGAGAATTTAGTTCAATTGGCATTAAAAATTGTGACAGTTTGCCAACTGTGGAACGATTTTCTCCATCTGCCTGCCATCCCTTCTCTTCATCACTCTGACTGTAGGAGTGGACATAATTCAAGCCGAATCACTCACAGCACTTCCTCCCACTGGGCCACAAAGACTGAACCAGAGCTAGGCAGATGACCACATGACCACGCACAAGGCGCTCTTCCCAGAGATGTATCTCTTGCAGTCAGTGGCAAAATTTCTTCTCTCTCTTGAAGATGTTGAACGTTTACCTAAACCCTGTTTTCCTGGAAAACTTAAGACGGTTCAGAAATCCCCCCCACCCTCTCATGTTCCAGCTTACTGCAAAGAACATGTGACTTAAATAAGATTCACAGTGACCTCCTTGTTACCTACAGTAAGGCCAGACACAGCCTTTCCAAATTCCCGTTCGTGTTCTCCTAAGTGATAATCTGAAACTGCAGTTCAGTTCAGTTCAGTCACTCAGTCATGTCCGACTCTTTGCGACCCCATGAATCGCAGCACGCCAGGCCTCCCTGTCCATCATCAACTCCCAGAGTTCACTCAGACTCACGTCCATCGAGTCAGTGATGCCATCCAGCCATCTCATCCCTTCTCCTCCTGCCCTCTATCCCTCCCAGCATCAGTCTTTTCCAATGAGTCAACTCTTCGCTTGAGGTGGCCAAAGTACTGGAGTTTCAGCTTTAGCATCAGTTCTTCCAAAGAAATCCCAGGGTTGATCTCCTTTAGAATGGACTGGTTGGATCTCCTTGCAGTCCAAGGGACTCTCAAGAGTCTTCTCCAACACCACAGTTCAAAAGCATCAGTTCTTCAGCACTCAACCTTCCTCACAGTCCAATTCTCACATCCATACATGACCACTGGAAAAACCATAGCCTTGACTAGACGGACCTTTGTTGACAAAATAATGTCTCTGCTTTTGAATATGCTATCTAGGCTGGTCATAACTTTTCTTCCAAGGAGTAAGCATCTTTTAATTTCATGGCTGCAGTCACCATCTGCAGTGATTTTGGAGCCCCAAAAAATAAAGTCTGACACTGTTCCCACTGTTTCCCCACCTATTTCCCATGAAGTGATGGGACCAGATGCCATGATCTTCGTTTTCTGAATGTTGAGCTTTAAGCCAACTTTTTCACTCTCCACTTTCACTTTCATCAAGAGGGTTTTTAGTTCCTCTTCATTTTCTGCCAATCTGAAACTTAGCTACACACAAATATTTGCCATTCAGACTGACTGAGACCCCTTGATTACAACAACAATTCCAACTAAAATCACCCCACCTAGAAGCTGTCTCCCTATAAAAGTCTCCAGGCAAAAGTGCTCGCCCTGATGCAGTGAACTAAATAAAACCAATTTGTTTATGTGTTTGGTTTTGATCTTTGACAGGCTTTGGAATTGTAAGGATGTGTTCTCAAGGTTCCAGTAGCTGTATTCACACCTGTGGAAAGATGTCTGAAGGAAGGAAGGTATTACTCAGAAGAAAGTAGAAACTAGGTTGTCTGGGCAAAAGGCATCACATTCCCGGTTCTGAGCCTGTAAGCCAACTTTTTCACTCTCCACTTTCACTTTCATCAAGAGGCTTTTTAGTTCCTCTTCATTTTCTGCCAATCTGAAACTTAGCTACACACAAATATTTGCCGTTCAGACTGACTGAGACCCCTTGATTACAACAACAATTCCACCTAAAATCACCCCACCTAGAAGCTGTCTCCCTATAAGTCTCCAGGCAAAAGTGCTCGCCCTGATGCAGTGAACTAAATAAAACCAATTTGCTTATGTGTTTGGTTTTGGTCTTTGACAGGCTCTGGAATTGTAAGGATGTGTTCTCAAGGTTCCAGTAGCTGTATTCATACCTGTGGAAAGATGTCTGAAGGAAGGAGGCTACTGCTCAGAAGAAAGTAAAAACTAGGTTGTCTGGGCAAAAGGCATCACATTCCCGGTTCTGAGCCTATATGCCTAGAGCTGCCCTGCTCTCGCTGCCCCCAGTATTTATCCCTTCATCTCCTTCTTTGCAAAGGTTATTTTGATATTGGTTTCTGTCACTTGCAACTTGAGTATCTCTGACTAATAAATCTACCACATTTAAAACCCACCTTCTAAATGCAGTAAATATCTTCATGTAAATATTCCTGGGACTAAAATTCACTTTAAAAGGAGTTCCTTGGTTGCCTAGTGGTTAGGATTTCAGGCTTGCACTGCTGTGGCCCAGGTTTAATCCCTGGTCAGGAAACAGATATCTTACAAGCTGCTTGGCACAGCCAAAAAGAAAAAAAAGATTCACTCTGATGATTTACCGATGATAAAACCCCCTTCATATGGATGCTAACCAGACTTACTAGGGTGATCATTTTTGCAATATGTAAAAATAACAAATCATTATGTTGTACACCTAAAAGAATATAATGTGTCAATTATACCTCCAAAAATAAAACACTTCATGACTGCTGCTGCTGCTGCTAAGTCGCTTCAGTTGTGTCCGACCCTGTGCAATCCCATAGACGGCAGCCCACCAGGCTTCCCCGTCCCTGGGATTCTCCAGGCAAGAACGCTGGAGTGGGTTGCCATTTCCTTCTCCAACACTTCATGACATCTATTTTTAAATGGCTTCATGAAATTTCACTGAAGAGAATGGAAGAGAAACAGAATAGTATATACATATATATATATAAATATAATTTTTTTGGCCATGCCCTGTGGCTTGCAGGATCTCGGTTCCAAGACCAGGAAATTAACTCTGGCAATAGCAGTTAGAAGTGCCAAACCCTAACCCACTGGACCACCAGGGAAGTCCCTGTAGTTAGTATTTTTAAAATGCAGAGACAGAGCATAAATGTTGTGTCACAAAAATAATACTGCTCCAACATGTAATGATTGCAAAGGCATAATACCTGAAATGGACAAGATTTACAAATACTGGTCATACTTGGAAATGTAAAGCAAATCTTTATAATATCTGGTACATGCATGCTGAGTCGCTTAGGTCGTGTCTGACTGTTTGTAACCTGTAGCCTACCAGGCTCCTCCGTCCATGGGATTCTCCAGGCAAGAATACTGGAATGGGTTGCCATTTCCTTCTCCAGGGTATCTTCCTGCCCCAGGGATCAAACTTGCACCTTTTGCATCTCCTGCATCACAGGTGTGCTCTTTATACCACTAGCGCCACCTGGGAACAATGTCTGGAGACAATTCAAATTTTCCAAATTCTCAAAAGATTGATAAAAACCAGATGATGCAAAAAGAAGATCTTTATAGCAAAGTTGACAACTCCAGAACCTGTCTTGAAGTGGTGCTATATAAAATGTAACTGCTCTTAGGATGTATCTGCTTTTTTTGGAGAGAGGCTACTTGCCGCTATTATTCATAAAACAAAGTGTAATTTCTGTTTTCTTTTTTGCATTACACACCACATAAACTGAATCTTGATTTAGTATTTTTCTGATTAACATTCTAATGAAAAGTAATTTAGAGGTATTTATTTTTAAGTAGTTTGGCCAGCTTGAGCTTTTCCACTGGTAACCTGGAAAAACATAAGCAAAGGTTTTTTCAGTTGTTTTACCTATCACAGAGAGGAGTGTTTGGTATGATAAAATATTACTTGCTTTATGCTTTTTAAATCTTAAGATACACATTCATCAGTTCAGTTCAGTTATAGACAACACTAAATTTTAACAAATGTTTAGTCTATATACACTTAAGGACCTAAAAGTAAATTCTGTTTTTCCATATTTTTTGCATATACTTTTGTTTTGCAGTAAAACTTTTATTTAAAAGTCAAAAACTTAAGAAATAATTGTATCTAGGCTGAATAGAGAAAATGGGTCTATGTGAAACTCAAATTTTCAAAAAATAAATATATTTTACAAGGAAACAAAAATAGGTAAAAGGAATTATCAGAATTCAACGCTTAGGAGCCCATCCTCCCACTAAGAGCCAAGAAATGGGGATAGGAGTTATGTGGATACTGTTAAATAGGAAAACAGATACCTTTGTTCTATTCCAGATGGATGGACGGTGATGGTGGAACTCTTACTACTTATACCTCTTGTACATCACTACCACATGGTGTATCAAACATGGAGAGAATATACTGTATCTTAATTGAGGTGGTGGTTGCATCTTCTGTGGTTTCATGAGTGTATACATGTGTTAAAATTCATCAAATTCATATGGTTTAAACCCTTGCATTTTGTTGTTAGTAAATTATATCTCATCTTTTAAAAATACTACATACAAAGGCCTAGCACAGTGTCTGACACTCAATACATGTAGTTGCTTAAAAATAATAAATAAAAGAAGAAAAGATCTACTAAGCACATGTCATGCCATGCTCAGTCACTTCAGTCACATCCGACTCTTTGGACCCCATGGACCGTAGCTTGCCAGGCTCCTCTGTCCACGGGAATTTTCAGGCGAGAATACTGGAGTGGGTTGCCATGTTCTCACAAATTCTTTACTGCTGAGTCACCCAGGAAGCCCAATAATGCTGTTTGGGTCAATTTAAAATTCTCCAGAAATGTATTGTCTGTAATATTTTACAATGTGTTATAATTACCTAAGATTCAGTTGTGCGTATAAGAAATATCTGCCTTTCTCAAAAGAAAACCTCAAACATCTCTGTCTGCACGTAATGAAAAGTAATATATATTGGTTTCTCTTTATCTCTATTTTTAAGTTTTTCCACAAAAAGATGAAAATACATCTTTTGTGTTTTAGTAAAGGCAGGAGAGTTGTGGTTTCAAGACTTGAGCTCAAACTAGGATAAACTCAATTTTGCCTCAGGACGCACATGGCACAAAAGCTGCATGTAGAGGGAATTAGGCAGCCAGGGACATTCGATGAATGGGATATGTCTGGAAGAAATATTAGGTCATCATCACAAATTTCATATGAACTTTAATAAATTAACTATCATATATCTGACCTCACAATTGAAATATCTGGATTTAGAGCACTGCAGTTTATCATCCTTACCATGAAGAACCTAAGCCACCCCATTTTGTTAAAAAAGACTCCATTTTAGAGTTCTGAGGAAAGAGTCTTTGGAAATCCCCTGACCTCACCGCCCCCACCTTCGGGCTGGTCAGATCCCAGATCGGGATCTCCTGACTTTGCATTCAGAACTTGTGACCTGCCCGGGAAATTCGAATTGAGCCCGGGGAAATGAAGACCAATCAGAACCCAACACCTACCCTTCCACAGAGGGTATTCCCAGCCCGGAAACTCCCGTTTTTTGAATTTTTCACGTGAGAGTACCCTATGTGAGCGGTGAGGCCCAGAGTTCGAGGCTCCTCTCCCTAGCTGCTGCATCGGTAACGGTGGGAGCCCCAGCTCGAGCTTGGTAATAAAAACTCTCTTGCTTTTGCATCGGATATCGGCTCCCTGGTGGTCACTGGGAGATTTCGCGACTTGGGCATAACATCTGGGGACTCGTCCGAGATCTCCCATCGGCCCCGCAGGGAAACCTATCCGGAGAGTCATCTGCAGCCGGTAAGCTCTTCTCTGTCTCTTTGTTTCTGGAAAGGCCTACTTTTTCTGAAGCCGGTATATGACCCAGGCGGACGCGCCGGCGGCGGGTCACCGGTGCGGGTCGTTGGGAGACGTCCACGACCCCCTCGAAGGGGACGGAGTGCCCCTGTTCTCTGTAGATGATAGCGGGTTGCTCCCGCTGAACGGCCGGAGGCCGTTCATCTTACTTTCAGTTTTGCCTCCGGACTCCCAGAGGTCTGTATCTTCTGTCTCTCTGTCTGTCTGTGTGGCTATCTGTACTATCTGTGTTAATTTACCAATATCTGACTGATCCAGGAACAATGGGGCAGAGTCAATCTAGCCCTACTCCTCTATCTCTAGTCACTGACCATTTTAAGGAGGTCAAGGTGTGCGCCCACGACCTCAGTGTGGAAGTTAAGAAAGATAAATTGATCACTCTTTGCAGTGCGGAATGGCCAACCTTCCACGTGGGATGGCCCCCAGAGGGCACCTTTGACTTGGAAACCGTGCACCGAGTCCAAGACATCATCTTCTGGCGGCGGAGCGGGCACCCTGACCAAGTTCCCTGTGTCATAGTGTGGGAAGATCTCATTTCGCGCCCACCTCCTTGGGTAAAACCTTTCTTGCCTCAACAGGGATTTTCCACTGCACAGGTGCTGGTGACACGTGTAGGAAAGAACCTGAAAGATCCCAAGGAACCTGAACCAACGGCACCGCTGTACCCCATTTTACAAGGGGGAACAGAGGAAGAACTTCTCTTCCCACCCCCTTACCAACCCCTCGAGCCACCACGGGCCCCTGCTATCCCTCCACCTAGGGCCGACGCATCAGAAGGGGGGCCTGCACAAAATACTCGCCCTAGGCGAGCCATGTCTCCGACGGGGCCGGTAGACTCAACTGTTGCCCTCCCTTTACGAGTGGCCAGTACCCCCGACGAAGAAGGGAACCAACCTCATCAGTACTGGCCCTTCTCTACCAGCGACCTTTATAACTGGAGGTCCCAGAATGCTAAGTTCTCAGATAACCCTAGAGATCTAACTAACCTTCTAGAGACTGTGCTTTTTATTCATCAGCCCACCTGGGACGACTGTCAACAGCTGCTCCAGATTCTCTTCACTACGGAAGAGAGAGAGAGAGAATACAGAATGAGGCCCGTAAAAGGGTCCCTGGGGCCAATGGAGAACACACTAATAATATAGGTGAAATTAACACCTCCTTCCCTTTGTCGCGACCTGACTGGGATTACAATATGGCACAAGGAAAGGAGAGGCTCCGAGTTTACCGCCAGACTCTGTTGGGGGGGGCTCAAGGCAGCTGCACGGAAACCCACTAACCTAGCTAGAGTAGGAGATGTCCAACAAGGCCCCACTGAGAGTCCAGCTGCTTCTCTGGAAAGACTGATGGAGGCCTTTAGACAATACACCCCCATGGACCCAGAAGCAGAAGGCATTCAGGCTGCTTTGATAATGCATTTTGTCAACCAGGCGGCTCCAGACATTAGGAAGAAGTTACAGATGGAGGCCACCTTCAAAAAAAATTAAAACAGCTCCGCTGTCAGCCCCCGCCCTAGGGTTGCCGGACGTCACAAAACCCTTTCTCCTGTATGTGGATGAAAAACAAGGAGTAGAAAAGGAGGTGCTGATGCAGCATCTGGGACCTTGGAAACGGCCAGTGGCCTACTTGTCTAGGCGCCTGGACCCCGTGGCATCAGGCTGGCCCCCACGCCTCCGCATGATTGCGGCGGTGGCCCTGATGATCAAGGATGTGGACAGACTGACGCTAGGGCAGGAGTTACACATCACCGCCCCCCATGCCACTGAGGACATACTGAAACAACCCCCAGAGAGATGAATCAGCAACGCTCGGCTGACCCACTATCAGGGACTACTGCTAAACCCTTCCAGAATCATCTTTCTACCACCTACTGCTCTCAATCTGGCTACGTTGCTTCCTAGCCCAGACTTGGAAGCCCCGGTCCATGACTGCAGCGACATACTAGCCCAGGTGCGTGGGACGCGAGAGGACTTGCAGGATTGCCCCCTAGCGGATGCTGAGGTCACCTGGTGTAGGGAGGGAGGGAGTTTCCATCAAGATGGACTCAGATATGTGGGGGTGGCCGTAACCACGGAAACCCAAATTGTGTGGGCGGAAGCCCTACCTCCGGGTACATCGGCTCAAGGAGCTGAACTAATCGCCCTGGCAAAAGCCCTTCAGTTGGGAAAGTACAAAAAACTTAACATCGTTGCCGATAGCCGATATGCCTTTGCTACCGCCCATATACACGGGGCCATCTACAGAGAGAGGGGACTCCTCACGGCCGAGCGTAGGACAATTAAAAACAAAAAAGAAATAAAAGCTCCCCTCTCGGCATGATGGCTACCTAAGAAACTAGCCATGGTACACTGCCCGGGGCACCAAAGGCCAGACACCCCGATCTCAAGGGGAGGCAACTTAGCAGCCAGAGCAGCCAGAGATGCGGCCCAGAATACCGTGATAGAGGCCACTCTTCAGCTGCCTGACCTCGGGAGCCCTGTTCTGCCAGACTTGCCCAATTACTCACCAAGACAGAGGCTGGATAGAAGGCCTGCCTATGGCCCAACAGCTGGCCGGGTGGTGGAGATCAGCGGACAGCTCTCTAATCCTCCCAGAAGAACTAGGAAAACAAGTATTACTAAAAATGCATCGCGCCACTCACCTGGGAACCCGCAAGATGCAAGACCTGATTGGACCTTCCAAAATTACCATGAAAAATGTCAGGACAACAATAGAAGACATCGTATCAAACTGCAACGCATGCCAGCTCACAAACGCTGTCCCTCATCCGGCCAACCAAGGAATTAGAGAACGGGGGACAAGACCGGGAGTTTACTGGGAGGTGGACTTCACTGAGGTGAAACCGGGTAAATATCGATACAAATACCTGTTGGTGTTCATAGATAACTTCTCAGGGTGGGTGGAAGCTTTCCCCACCAAGAGAGAAACAGCACAGGTGGCGGCCAAAAAGCTGATTGAAGACATCTTGCCAGGGTCCGGGTTTCCAGTACAGGTGGGGTCAGATAATGGGCCAGCCTTCGTGTCTCAGGTAAGGCAGGGGGTAGCCCGGGCTTTGGGGGCTAGATGGAAGCTGCACTGTGCCTATAGGCCCCAGAGCTCAGGACAAGTAGAAAGGATGAATAGGATGCTTAAAGAGACATTAACAAAACTAGCTGCTGAGACTGGCGGGAACTGGGTGGCTCTCCTCCCCTTTGCCTTGTACTGGGTGCGGAACTCACCCTACCAACTGGGACTCACCCCTTTTGAGATCATGTATGGAATATCTCCCCCAATAATCCCTAAACTAAAGGCAGAAGTGTTAAAAGAAATAAATGATCAAAAGTTGCTTTTTTGTCTCCGGTCCTTACAATACACCCACAGAGACACATGGAAGAGGCCCAAAGCGCTATATGAATCAGGGCCTCCACCTGAACCTCACCGCTACCGGCCAGGAGACTGGGTGTGCGTGCGCTGTCGTCGCCAGGAGACCCTGGAGCCTAGGTGGAAGGGACCCTTCCTTGTCGTCTTGATGACACCAACTGCTCTCAAAGTTGACGGCATCTCTGCTTGGGTCCACTACACGCACACACAGCCTGCGGACCTGTTCGCCTTGCGAGAGGAGTTTCTCCCTCAGTGGAATGCTGAATTGGACAAAACTGACCCACTCAAGCTAAAACTGCAAGGACAGCAAAAGTACTCACCTTCGGGCCGTGTTTATTGAACAAGTTAATGACCTTCATCAAGAGCCGCATCAACAAGGTGCAGCTTATGGTGCTCAGGTCCCAGTGTACAGCTCTGCCAGCGGCGCCCTTAGCGAAAGAAAATATGGAGCTGGACCCATGATTGGGTCTGTCTTGGGACCTTGAGAAGGGGGGAATGAAGAACCTAAGCCACCCCATTTTGTTAAAAAAGACTCCATGTTAGAGTTCTGAGGAAAGAGTCTTTGGAAATCCCCTGACCTCACCCCACCACCTGCGGGCCGGTCAGATCGCAGATTGGGATCTCCTGACTTTGCGTTCAGGACTTGTGACCTGCCCGGGAAATTCGAATTGAGCCCGGGAAATGAAGACCAATCAGAGCCCAACACCTAGCCCTTCCACGGAGGATACTCCCAGCCCGGAAACTCCCGTTTTCCGAATTTTTCGCACGAGAGTACCCTATGCCAGCGGTGAGGCCCAGAGTTCAAGGCTCCTCTCCTTAGCCACTGCGTCAGTAACGGGCTCGAGCTTGGTAATAAAAACTCTCTTGCTTTTGCATTGGATATCGGCTCCCTGGTGTCATTGGCAGATTTCGCTTCTTGGGCATAACAACCAGAAAAGGGAGATCTGAGATGATGACTTTTTTTGTTTTTGCTATATGACATTTCTAAATGTTTGGCCACTTGTAGGTCTTTGTAAAACACTGTTACCTCTCCCACCACTATCTACATGTGAAAGTTTTACATGGAAAGATCTTATCAAGAGGTCCTGTTATGGGATATACAGCTTTTGTTTTTTCTGCCCAGCATTCATTCCTTAAAGTACTCCTCTCATCTTCCTCATTCTGGAGACTGCTAACTGTGGGATCCTTCCCCTGACCAGAGGGATGGACACATCTCAGTAAGAAGCCAAGCAGACTCCTACCAGGGAACTTCACTGTTGATATTAAGCACACAGGGGATTGGACCTGATCATCTGCCTAAAGAGGTGGCACACGTATTTCTATGACTAAGATCTGGACTTTCTGGTTCAAAGTTTCACAAGGCTGGGTGTGTATTTCCTACATCTAAATTATGAGCTAGCCATAAGCTATTAATAAATTCTTGCCAAAGTTTTATTTTGTGTTTCTTGCAATGGAATCCTGAAAGATTAAGGGAATTCCTTCTATATTATCTCAAAATACAGTCACCCCTCTGTATCCTCAAAAATTGGTTCTCTGGGGACACTTCCCTGCCTCCCCCCACCCCCCCAAAAAAATCTGTAGATGCTCAAGTAGCTTATACAAACTTGTATAGCATTTGCATAAAACCTATACACAGCCTCCCGTATACTTTAAATCATTTCTAGATTACTTATAATAGCTAACACGATGTAAATGCTATGTGAAGAGTTGCCAGTACAAATTCAAGTTTTGTTTTGGGGATTTTTTTTCCCAAAATATTTGTGTTCTATGATGACTCCATAGATGCCTAAACTACAGATAAAGAGGGCTGACTATAAACAAAACTGGCAAGAAGGGAAGAAAGGTTGTGTAATGGAAAAAGCTCAGGGCACTGAGCCTTGGATAAATCACTTAATAAAAATGTCTGAGTTTCAGTCCCTTAATCTGTAAAATGGGGATTCTTTGGAGGCAAGACACAGAATCTTCACTTGAACACTCTGAATCACAAAAGAGGTTTACTGAAGGAAGGCTGTGATAACCAAAATAATCAAAGGAAAAGACGATCAAGTCTAGGTAGGTCTTTTTCTGTTTCTCTTCTCTATTTCTCTTAGCATATCAACTTTAGTCTCTCCTAAACCAGCAAAAAGTCAGTTTTCATTCCAATTCCAAAGAAGAGCAATGTCAAGGAATGTTTACAATACAATTCATTCAGTTGACATTCTAGCAAGGACATGCTCAAAATCCTTCAAGCTAGGCTTCAGCAGGATGTGAACTGAGAACTTTGAGATGTACAAGAGGCAGAGGAACAAGAGATCAAATTGTCAACATTTGCTGGATCACAGAGAAAGCAAAGGACTTCCAGAAAAAAATCTGCTTCATTGACAACGCTAAAGCCTTGGACTATGTGGATCACAACAAATTGTGGAAAATTCTTAAAGAAGTGAGAATACCAGAGCCTCTTACCTGTTAGAAATGGACATGGAACAGTGGGCTGGTTCAAAATTGGGAAAGGAGTACATCTAGACTGTATATTGTCACCCTGCTTATTTAACTGCTATGCAGGGTACATCATGTGAAATGCCAGACTGGATGAATCATAAGCTGAAGTCAAAATGGCCAAGAGAAATAGCAATAACCTCAGATATGCAGACCGTACTACCCTAATGGCAGAAAATGAAGAGGAACTAAAGAGCCTCTTGATAAAGGTGAAAGAGGAGAGTGAAAAGCACACTAAAAACTCAACATTTGAAAAACTAAAACCATGGCATCTGTTCCCATCACCTCATGGGAAATAGAAGGGGGAGAAGCGGAAGCAGTGACAGATTTTATTTTCTTTATTTTTATTTTATTTTCTTCAAAATCACTGCAGATGGTGACTGTAGCCATGAAATTAAAAGATGGTTGCTCCTTGGAAGGAAAGCTACAACAAACCTAGACAGTGTGCTAAAAAGCAGAGACATTACTTTGCTGAGAAAGGTCCATATAGTTAAAGCTATGGTTTTTCCAGTACTCATATACAGATGTGGAGAGTTGGGCCATAAAAAAGGCTGAGTGCCAAAGAATTCTTCATTTTGAACTGTGGTGCTGGGAAAGACTCTTTAGAGTCTTGGACTGCAGGATCAACCAGTCAATCCTAAAGGAAATCAACCCTGAGTATTCATCGGAAGGACTGTTACTGAAGCTGAAGCTCTAATACTTTGACCACCGGATGAGAAGAGCTGACTTATTGGAAAAAGCCCTGATAATGGGAAAGAGTGAAGGCAAATGGAAAAAGAGGAGGCAGAGGATAAGACGGTTAGGTAGCATCACTGACTCAAGGGACTTGAATCTGAGCAAAGTCTGGGAGAAGGTAGAGGACAGAGGAGCCTGGCGTGCTACATTCCATGAGGTCACAAAGAATCAGACATGACTTAGCAGCTGAAAAACAACAACAAACCAGCAAATCCTGGACTCACAAGCACACAGCTTTATATCACAGTAAGGCACTGCATCAAGGCCCAAGGATTTAGTTTTCAAGCCCTCTTGGAAAGTGGAAGTAATCAAGGAATGTAGCTCTTACCCCTTTCCAGGGGGCCTTAGGTACCACTCTCACCCCCAAACCCAGAGGTGAATGGAATTCTTTTGCTCAAGTAGCTTATACAAACTTGTATAGCATTTGCATAAAACCTATACACAGCCTCCCGTATACTTTAAATCATTTCTAGATTACTTATAATAGCTAACACGATGTAAATGCTATGTGAAGAGTTGCCAGTACAAATTCAAGTTTTGTTTTGGGGATTTTTTTTCCCAAAATATTTGTGTTCTATGATGACTCCATAGATGCCTAAACTACAGATAAAGAGGGCTGACTATAAACAAAACTGGCAAGAAGGGAAGAAAGGTTGTGTAATGGAAAAAGCTCAGGGCACTGAGCCTTGGATAAATCACTTAATAAAAATGTCTGAGTTTCAGTCCCTTAATCTGTAAAATGGGGATTCTTTGGAGGCAAGACACAGAATCTTCACTTGAACACTCTGAATCACAAAAGAGGTTTACTGAAGGAAGGCTGTGATAACCAAAATAATCAAAGGAAAAGACGATCAAGTCTAGGTAGGTCTTTTTCTGTTTCTCTTCTCTATTTCTCTTAGCATATCAACTTTAGTCTCTCCTAAACCAGCAAAAAGTCAGTTTTCATTCCAATTCCAAAGAAGAGCAATGTCAAGGAATGTTTACAATACAATTCATTCAGTTGACATTCTAGCAAGGACATGCTCAAAATCCTTCAAGCTAGGCTTCAGCAGGATGTGAACTGAGAACTTTGAGATGTACAAGAGGCAGAGGAACAAGAGATCAAATTGTCAACATTTGCTGGATCACAGAGAAAGCAAAGGACTTCCAGAAAAAAATCTGCTTCATTGACAACGCTAAAGCCTTGGACTATGTGGATCACAACAAATTGTGGAAAATTCTTAAAGAAGTGAGAATACCAGAGCCTCTTACCTGTTAGAAATGGACATGGAACAGTGGGCTGGTTCAAAATTGGGAAAGGAGTACATCTAGACTGTATATTGTCACCCTGCTTATTTAACTGCTATGCAGGGTACATCATGTGAAATGCCAGACTGGATGAATCATAAGCTGAAGTCAAAATGGCCAAGAGAAATAGCAATAACCTCAGATATGCAGACCGTACTACCCTAATGGCAGAAAATGAAGAGGAACTAAAGAGCCTCTTGATAAAGGTGAAAGAGGAGAGTGAAAAGCACACTAAAAACTCAACATTTGAAAAACTAAAACCATGGCATCTGTTCCCATCACCTCATGGGAAATAGAAGGGGGAGAAGCGGAAGCAGTGACAGATTTTATTTTCTTTATTTTTATTTTATTTTCTTCAAAATCACTGCAGATGGTGACTGTAGCCATGAAATTAAAAGATGGTTGCTCCTTGGAAGGAAAGCTACAACAAACCTAGACAGTGTGCTAAAAAGCAGAGACATTACTTTGCTGAGAAAGGTCCATATAGTTAAAGCTATGGTTTTTCCAGTACTCATATACAGATGTGGAGAGTTGGGCCATAAAAAAGGCTGAGTGCCAAAGAATTCTTCATTTTGAACTGTGGTGCTGGAAAAGACTCTTTAGAGTCTTGGACTGCAGGATCAACCAGTCAATCCTAAAGGAAATCAACCCTGAGTATTCATCGGAAGGACTGTTACTGAAGCTGAAGCTCTAATACTTTGACCACCGGATGAGAAGAGCTGACTTATTGGAAAAAGCCCTGATGATGGGAAAGAGTGAAGGCAAATGGAAAAAGAGGAGGCAGAGGATAAGACGGTTAGGTAGCATCACTGACTCAAGGGACTTGAATCTGAGCAAAGTCTGGGAGAAGGTAGAGGACAGAGGAGCCTGGCGTGCTACATTCCATGAGGTCACAAAGAATCAGACATGACTTAGCAGCTGAAAAACAACAACAAACCAGCAAATCCTGGACTCACAAGCACACAGCTTTATATCACAGTAAGGCACTGCATCAAGGCCCAAGGATTTAGTTTTCAAGCCCTCTTGGAAAGTGGAAGTAATCAAGGAATGTAGCTCTTACCCCTTTCCAGGGGGCCTTAGGTACCACTCTCACCCCCAAACCCAGAGGTGAATGGAATTCTTTTTTTTTTTTTTTTGAAGCAAAGAGTTTTTTCATTTAGAGAACCAGAGCTTCATATCCACAGAGGCCCAAATGCCTTTCCACCAATCCCCTTGCATGATCATTCCCCTTTACAAAACAAATCGTCTCCTTTTCTGAACTTCTCCCTTACTTAGCCAAGTTAGTCAAATTCTCTCATCCGACTGGAAGAAGAGCTCTTTTTGTTGTATGCAAAAGCATATTAGAAGGAACCCACATTTGATTTTGCACCCGGGTCCAATCTTATAATACTAAAATTTTCTGAGTAGTTAAAATAACTAATTGTAAAGTATAATGAAAGGGCAAAAAACTTAAAAGTGTATCCATTCTCTCCCCTCTTATTCTGGTGGAGCTAGTTTCCATTGTGGTTAGTCTCATAGTCTTGTGTGAAAACACTTTCACCAACTTCTGGTGCCAGATCAGCTATATATTGTATAGGACCCAGGGCAAAATTAAAAGTACACTGTTCAAAAGTTATTAAGAATTTAAGGACTTCCCTGGTGGTCCAATAGTTAAGAATCTGCCTGTCAAAGCGAGGGACACAGGTTTCATCCCCGGTCCGGGAGATTCCACATACCATGGTGCAACTAAGCCCAGATACCACAACTGGAGAAAGCCCACTTATAGCAGTGAAGACCCGGTGCAGCCAAAAAATAAATATATAATTTTTTTTTTCAAAGTTTCAAGACAGCAATAGCAGAGCATTAACCCAAGTGTGGCATTTTTCTAAGGACAGGGCTCTGTGGACTGTATAGTTTGCCTGTTCATGTTCTGCACTCAGCTCTCTAACCACAGATGCTTACCATCAGGGCAGGGAACAACCATCCTGACCAAAACCAAGTCAGTTCAGAGAGATGCAAACTTCTCTCCAGCACGTGACTTTCACATCCATCTTTTCCCATGTGTTACATAACTGGAAGACACTTGACAGAAGCTTACTTAGAGTAAAAGAATAGTCTGCTTAAGTCTTGGTATTCATTTTTTAATTTTTTAAATTGAAGTATAGTTGATATACAATATTACATGTTACAGGTGTACAGTATAGTGATTCACAAATTTTAAAGGTTATATTCCATTTGTATTTACAAGTATTTACTATATTCCCCGTGTTGTATAATATATTCTTGTAGCTTATCTTATACATAATAGTTTGTGTCTCTTAATGCCCTACCTCCATCTTGCCCATTCATCCCTCCTTTCCTCCTATTCATTCCTGCCAGTAGAAATTACTTTCAGCTTTCACAAAAGTTTTAATTTTTTTTCAGCTCCTACTCATCAAGGTTTATAATACTTAGTGTCTGAATTTTAGCCTGGGCCCTATGGACAAAGCTGAGAGGCTCACAAGTCCATGGGCCTCAGTGGGAAAAAGCTACACTGGCCTGTCTTACCATTGAAAAAGAAAGATATTATTGTATTGTCTGTATTTGTATCTGTCCCCTATGTCTAGATGCTTTTAATTAGCTCTTGTAGGTTTTCCAGGTATGCAAACCAAATCACAAAAAATGTCATGTGCTTCCTCCTTTCTGTTTGTTATATCTTATCCTGTCTCTTGACATTTCACATTTACTAGAGAGCAATTTCTTTTAAAATTGACCAACAAGTGGGAATTCCCTGACACTCTGGGGACTCCATGCTTTCACTGCCAAGGGCCTGGTTTTTCTTTTTTTCCTTAAGATTTACTTATTTATTTGGCTATGTCAGGTCTTAGTTTCAGCATGAAAGATATTTTTTAGTTGTGTGATGCAAATTCTTAGTTGTGGTGTGTGGGATCTAGTTCCCTGAACAGAAATGAAACTCAGGCTCCCTGCACTGGGAGTCTTAGCCACTGGACCACCAGAGAAGTCCAGGGAATTCAAGGGTCTGGGTTTGACCCCTGGCCAGGACACTAAGGTCCTGCAAGCTGCATGGCACAGCCATGAGTAAATAAATAAATATTTAGCTGACAAATACATCTTAATATTTCTTTGTGGAAAACTTGAAAGTTTGAGAATAAAGTTCATCTAGAAAAATAAATGTCTAGGAGCAATAAAGAAAATTGAGGAAAAGAGTTATTTGGTAGGGACTGGCCCTACCAGATATCAAGATATTCTATAAAATTATTGAAATTAAAGAAATACAAATACTGGGACAAATAGATCTTTGGAAGAAAATAGAATATCCAAATAAATTAAACTTGTACCTATCTAGTTATAAGGGAGATGGCAGGTCAACTCAATAAAGAAGTGATAAATTATGTAGTAAATGGTGTTTCAAAAGTTAAAAATTAGTATTAAAAATATAACCATAATTGTAATGGAAGAAATACAATAAAATACAAAATACATTTTAAATAATTTGGGGATTCTAAGCATGAGCCAAATCTAGGAACCATAAAGAAAAAGACTGTTAAAAATGCCTATGTAACAGGAATTCACTGGGGATCCAGTGGTTAGGACTTGGTGTTTTCACTGTGTTGGCCTGTGTTCAACCTCTGGTCAAGAAACTAAAATTCTGCAAATAGCATGATGTGGCCAGAAATAAAGAAAAGACAACATGAAAAAAATAGTAAAATATAAAACAAAAGTTTTATATTAAATAGTCAAAGTTTCTACATATAAGTGTTAAAAAGATAAAAATCCAATAGAAAAATAAAAGTTGAACAATTTATGGAAGAAGTACAGTCTTCAATGAACACATGAAAGACACTTAACTTCATCAATAATACATCATATTACCTTATTAGGTAGAAAGAAGTTTAAAATTTGGCCATTAGCTCTGGTGAGGAAGTAGTTTGGGGTACTACCTATTTAAGGAGAAGCAGGTATAAATCTAGTCATCTTACAGAAACATGGGTTAATGCTAGAAAAATCTAGTTATTCCATTTTTGTAGTAAATAATCTAATTATTCAACAACAGGGTACTGGCTGGATAAATTGTGGAATATCCATGTAATCCATAGAACATAATACATAAAAAGAATGACCCGGATCTGCAGGTGCTGATATGGGAAAAGATGTCCATAAATACAGTGAGGAATGAACAAAGAAAAAGAACAAAGCTGAAGAACAGAACAGAGAGTAAGATTCCACTTTTTAAGGAACCAGATGTGCACAAAGGTTGCATGATGTCATTTTTAATAATTCCCAATGCTAAATCACTCATTACCACCTTACCCTGAATTATTTTTCTTCAGAGTATTTATGCTCTTTGGACATTGTGTTTGTTTACTGTCTGTAGAAAGCTCCATGTGTACAAAGATTTTGTTCAATGCTCTGCCTTCAGTTCTTAAAACGTTTTAGGTGTTCAAGAAACATTAATTGAAAAAAAGAATGGAAACTTAGAAACACACATACACATATATATATATTTCAAAAAGTTATATATGGGGACTTCCATGTTGGTCCAGTGGTTAAGAATCCGGATTTCAATGCAGGGGACTCAGATTTGATCCTTAGTTGGAGAACTAAGTTGGGATCCTTAGTTGGCGATCCAACCAGTCCATCCTAAAGGAAATCAGACCTGAATATTCATTGGAAGGACTGATGCTGAAGCTGAAACTCCAATACTTTGGCCACCTTATGTGAAGAACTGACTCATTTGAAAAGACCCTGATGCTGGGAAAGATTGAAGGCAGGAGGAGAAGGGGACGACAGAGGATGAGATGGTTGGATGGCATCACTGACTCAATGGACATGAGCTTGAGTAAACTTCAGGAGTTGGTGATGGACAGGGAGGCCTGATATGCTGCAGTCCATGGGGTTGCAAAGAGTCAGACATGACTGAGCAACTGAACTGAACTGGGGAACTAAGATCCTACATGCCTGGAAGCAACTGCGTCAGAACTTTGCAACTATTGAGCCCTAGTGCTGCAACTAGAGAGTCTGTGTACTGCCACGAAAGATCCTACATGATGCAACTATCACCCCATGCAGTCTAATTAATTAATTGAAAAGGTATGTTTGTTTCAAGCACCGTGGATTTAAGGGAATACATTTCCATGATCTGATACTAAATGCTAAAATATCCTTAAATAATATTTGTATATTTTTTTCTAGTTGACAAAACAGTTTTACCTGTATAACCTTCTAACATCACTATGAAATTAATAAAAATATGATTATGTACGTAACGTAAGTAACTAACATATATGTACACTTCATAGTTTGCTAAAGTCACTCTTTTTAAAATCATTTTATTTATTTAGTTTTGTCCGTGCTGGATCTTCATTGCTGTCAGGGGCTTCTCTTATTACAGAGCACAGGCTCTACGGCACTCGGGCTTCAGTAGTTGGGGCAAACAGTCTCCATAGTTGCAGCTCCTAGGTTCCAGAGCACAGGCTCAGTAGTTGCAGCACATGGGCTTAGTTGCTCTGCCATCTGTGGAATCTTCTCCTATCAGGGATCAAATACGTGTCTCCTGCATTGGCATATGGATTCTTTACCACTGAGCCACCAGGGAAGCCCCAGTCTTTTTCAATTGATAGTCAATCTTGTTCAAATTATTCCTTTAAACTTTGCTATCCAGACTACTTCTAGTTTCTGAAAACTACAGTGGGGCTCCCCTGGTGACTCAGACTGTAAAGAATCTGCCTGTAATAAGGGAGATCTGGGTTTGATCCCTGGGTTGGGAAGATCCCCTGGAGAAGGGAATGGTTTCCCAGTCCAATATTCTTGCCTGGAGAATTGCATGAACAGAGGAGCCTGGTGGGCTACAATTCATAAGGTCCCAAAAGAGTCAGACGCGACTAAGCAATTAACTTTATTCGTTCATGTATATAAAAATGGATTTGTATATAAAGATGGATAGATAGATCCCTCATTCTACAATGTTCTTCCTTGCTTCTCCAAGCAATATACGTGGACTCGTCCTTCAAAACCCTTGTTCAGATTAGTCAATTGGCTTCATTCCTCTCCCTCAAACTATAGACTATGCAGGAAACAACACACCAGGCCCCAGCCCACTATTGCCGGAAAAGCAGCTCCAGAGCTTAGCCAGGACCACTGGCTCCGCCCACGCCTACTCCCTTCAGGGTTCGAAGTCCCCGCCCACTTCGAGGAGTTTCCCAAAAGCCAGCGCGGCGGTCGCCAGCCGCGCTAAGATGGCGACTCCCATGCATCGTCTCATAGCCCGGAGACAAGCGTAAGTTAGGACCGGAGTTGGGCGGCGGGGCGGGCTGGGGGCGGAGAGAAGCGCGTCAGCGGGCTATTGAGCGGTGCCGGGAAGCGGGGTGATGTCGGATCCTCAGCTTGGCCTGGCGGAGGGTGGCCGTTTTTCTTAATCGTCGCCTGCCCACAAGGGGCTCGGGCCGGGGCGAGAAGTTTGATATCTGTGCACTAGCGATTTCGTGGAAGACGGCTGCGTAAGGCCACTGGGCGGGACCTAGGGGTGACTGAAGAGAGTCTCGCGTTTGGTTCCCGCGAAGGGGACGTCCAGGAATTGGTTACTAAGTGATTTATGCCGATTTGCCCAACCCAGCCGGTGGGCAACGGTGGGCGCGGCGCACCCCACGAGTGACCAGGCGAAGCTTGTAGCCCGCATCCAACACCCCTTACTCTCGCCGACGTAAACCTTCAGCTTCCTGTTCAGCCTCCAGGCCAGCTGGCTTTTCCAGCCCCATTGTAATCGCCTTACCTAGGAACAGCCTGACTTTTCTCCCAAGCTATCTTCTCACATTCTGCCATTCATTCTCTAACAGATACTAATGTATGCATTACCTATCGCTCTATTTGGGTGTAAGAAAGTGTTCAAGACAGAATATCTGCTTTCAGGAAGCTTACATTCTGTTGGTGGAAAGAGTCAATAAACTAAAAATTTTAAGTAAATGCAGTTGGATAGTAAGAGCTTTGAAGGAAATGAGATGGTGGGAAAAGAGAACGGTCCAGGTTAGGTTGGTTGGACTGGAAAGGCATCTCTGAAGAGGTAGGGTTTGAACAGAGATGGAAAGTGTGAGAAAGGAGTCAGTCGTGAGAGGACTGGGGGAAAGAGCATCCAGAACAGCATAATTAATTTGAGACAGGAGAGAACTTAGTTTCTAAGAACTGAAAGATGTCCATTATGGCGGCTAATGAGCGAGAAAAGGGCACAAGAGTGTGAACAGATAATGCAGGAGTTCGTGTCATATGCCCCTTTCTTGTCCAGCCTTTTTTTTTTTCTTCTACCAATCTGCACACCCAACCAACATTCACCACTTATTCACTCAGCTTTTCATGCCATCACTGTTTGCCTGTTTATAATACATCACTCAGTCTGCTCCAGTGTGTATATTTGTATTCTTTTGTATTTATAGTTTTTTATTCTAAGAGTCCTGATCCTTTTCTTCGATCTTTGATCAGACTCTGCCTCTCATGCTGGATGAAAAGAGTTCCTTGATCATAAAGATAAAGACTTACGGAATCAGAGTGAAGTAGTAGTATGCTTGGTGGAGAAATAAGGCTTTTCCCAGATGGTTCCGAGATCTAGAATGTAGTAACAGTTCTACTTAAATAGATATCCACTTAAATGGTGTTACCAGGGTCTAATGTCTCTCAGGTTTGCTCTTTTGGATGTTGGTTCCGTACTTGGATAGATGACTCCTTTGGTCCTAAAATGGCTGCAGTATCTAGAGTCCAAGTTGATAGCACCTCATTGTCTAAATTGGATTACATGCCCTACCCTAAACCATGTCTATGGGAATATGAAGTTCTGATTAATTTGGATCTCATTCTCTTCCCTTGTGGCTCAGCTGGTAAAGAATCCGCCTGCAACACAGGAGACCCTAGTTCGATTCCTGGGTTCAGAAGATCACCTGGAGAAGGGAAAGGCTACCCACTCCAGTATTCTGGCCTGGAGAATTCCATGGACNGGAATATGAAGTTCTGATTAATTTGGATCTCATTCTCTTCCCTTGTGGCTCAGCTGGTAAAGAATCCGCCTGCAACACAGGAGACCCTAGTTCGATTCCTGGGTTCAGAAGATCACCTGGAGAAGGGAAAGGCTACCCACTCCAGTATTCTGGCCTGGAGAATTCCATGGACTGTATAGTCTATGGGGTCCCAAGGAGTGGGACACGACTGAGAGACTTTCACTTTCATTTTCTCTTCCCAGCATAATTGAATGGGTCTTTATAAACAATGGGTGGATAAATAGGTCAGAGGAGGTGATGATGACTAGATTGACTGACTCAAACAGTGTCCACTTTTGAAATTAAAACTTTTAATCCTTTTAGCATAAGTTTTAGAGTATCACAGAGTTAAACAAATGTTCCATTTCTTCAGTATGCTTGTATTCGGTACATGAGCTACCTAGAAGTAAAAAACAAAGCTTTAGGAGCTTCTGGTCTTACTGGGAAGAAAACATGGTGTGTAACAAAACCTGTCATGGTTTAAAGGCTGTCAGGACAGCTCCCAGGGAGTTGGAGACCGAGGGCCATTAGAGGCAAGGAAAGTGCAGGAAAATCTGGGGAATATTTTGGGAGAGAAAGTAAAAGAGGAGCTTTTGTTTTTTATTTTATATTCATCAAAATGATTTGTTTATAAAGAGCAGATAGCACTTCCATAAGAACAAATTTTAAGCTACAAGTTATGAGAAGTGAGAAAGTACTATTGACGTTGTTTTTAAAAGTTTTTGGACCAAAGGAGGAAAGGGGGAAAATTGAACTTCCCATTCAGCAGATCTTTCAGGAACTTAACTCTGAATCAGATTTAACTCAAACACAATTGTATGCAGAATGACAAGAGGAGAACTGATGCCCAGGATACTTGAGCAGTGGTTGTTAGAGCCCTAAGCCACTCTGAATGTGTTTAAGGCACTTGACCCAGGTGATTTGGTCCCCAACATAACAGAAAATTTCCAAGTGAAATGGCTGTAGTGCTGCTGGTAATCTGAGGACCTTTGGCCAACAGGAGTGACGCTAAAGGACTAGAAGTAAGCAAATGTTTTGATTTTCAAAGTGAGAAGGGTAGATTCCACAAACTAGACTTGTGAACTTGATATCCATTCCAGGCAAAATTCTGGCTGGATATATTAAATCTGTTCAGAAGTAAAAGCCAAGTTCATCAGGTATCAAATCATTACAGATTGATACCGTTACTGCCTTTTTTAGGTATTTGGATTTCAATAGGGAGTCTTGGAAAGTCTCTCACAGTATCCTTGTGAACAAAGCAGAACTATTAGGTACATCAATTGAACATCATGAACTGAGTTAGTTAAGTCAACTCAGTCGTGTCCGACTCTTTGCGACCCCGTGGACTGTAGCCCACCAGGCTCCTCCATCCATGGGATTCTCCAGGCAAGAACACTGGAGTGGGTTGCCATTTCCTTCTCCAGGGGATCTTCCCGACCCAGGGATCAAACCCAGGTCTCCCACATTAGAGGCAGACGCTTTAGCCTCTGAGCCACCATGAACTGAGAGTATTGTTTAATGGGTTTAAGTAAACATACATGGTGGCCTCAGTGTGGTACTCAGTTTGATCTTGTCAACAATTTTTATAAATGACTTGGATGAAGACACATGTGCATGTTTATCAAACCTGTAGTTAACACAAAGCTAAGAAGGGTGACTAATACAGTGGATTACGAGATCCCAATCCAGAAAGGTCTTGACAGATGAACTCTACATTGAGTCTAACAGAAGAAATTTAACAAGGGTAAAATTAAGTATTATAGTATTTTTTTACTTCAATTTCCAATTGTTCATTGCTAGTATATTGACTTTTGTATACTGACCTTATATCCTATGACCTTATTAAACTCATTTATTAGTTTAATAATAAATGGAACTCTTAGGGATCCTCTAGATACATAACCATTATTGATATTATATTTTTTGTTTATTTGATATGTACATTTTTAAGATTTTTATTGCAAATTACCACATAGCCCTTCAGAAAGTTTCTGCAACTTACATACCAGCATTTTAAAATGTATATTTTACTATATGCAGAGTGCCAATTCTCCACCTTTGCCAACCAGACTTAAAGTTTTGCCAATCTGGCAGACATGTCTTAATATTTCAGGTATCAAAGAAGGTTGTTTCACATAAAAAGGCTGTACTATTTAAAACACTTCCTTAAATCTTAGCTTAGGCTGTAGAAGAGGAATGTTATTAAATAGGGTATTCATTCGAAAAGAAATGCTTGCTGGTCTTGTTTATTTTGAAATTATAGGTCTGTCTCTGCATTCTATATAGAAGATATAAGTATTTTTAAGATTAGTTAGTAAATGTTTATCTGTTTACTTATTTTTAGCTTTGCCTCGTGGCATGTGGGATATTAACTCCCTGACCAGAGATCGAGTGTGTGCCCTCTGTCGCAGAAGCTTGGAGTTTTAACCACTGAACCATCAGAGAAGTTTCTAGTTAATGTTTTAGAATATCATAGGTGGGCTTCAGATATTAGTGAAAGTTCTGTTTATAACAACAAAAAACAAACTCCACAGTGCTGGCCAATAATATTTTTAATAGCTGATATCCCAGGCTATAAATAAATAAATAAATTTCTTACAATATTGGGAAAACAGACTGTAAGTTGGAAAACAAGACTTTATTTCCTTGATTCTGAAAGGCTTCCATCCTCCTACATCATTTCATTATTAGGAAATATTGTGAAAGACTTTGAAATGGATTTAAAAAAAAAACAAATTACTGGCTGAGTTGTCTAATCCCCTATCCTGGCTTTATGACCCTGTCAGGACCTGTGCCTCATTGTCTTTGACCTATTTTAAAACTCTGTAAATTGTAGAAAAATTGAAGAGAAGATTCTTACCCATGCAAGGTAGTACAACTGATTCTTGCCCTGTGGCTGTTGACCAGTTTCTAACTATTAGTAAATTTGTTTCCTGCATTCCTCATTGCCCATATATGTGTGTTGTTTGGATACTGTTTTAAACCAGTTCCAACATCTTACTGGTTCCCTTATGAATTAATGATTAAATAAAATCTTTGACATGTGTTCATTATATATTTGTATTAGAGTCATGATTTTACATTTTTCACTAATCCTTTAATGGTTTTGATTTTATCATTTCTGGGATGCATATTACAATAGTTGTTGTTTAGTCGCTAAGTTATGTCCAGCTCCTTTGTGACCCCCATAGCTTGCAGCCTACAAGGCTCCTCTGACCATGGGATTTCCCCAGGCAAGAAATACTGGAGTAGGTTACCATTTCCTTCTCCAGGGGGTCTTCCCGACACAGGAGTTGAACCTATATCTCTTGCTTGGCAGGTGGATTCTTTACCACTGAGCCACCTGGAAGCCCTGCATTACAGTGTGTGTGCTAAGTCGCTTCAGTCATATCCAACTCTTTACCACCATGTGGACTGAAGGCTGTCAGGCTCCTCTGTCCATGGGATTCTCCAGGCAAGAATACTGGAGTGGGTTTCCATGCCCTACTCCAAGGGATCTTTCCAACCCAAGGATCAAACCTGTGTGTCTTCTGTCTCCTGCGTTGGCAGGTGGATACTTTACCACTGGCACCACCTGTATATATTAAATGTTCTTTTTTTTTTTTACCTGAAAAGTGGGCAACTTAATATTAAGTCCATAAAGCCTTTTCTTATAGAAAGCCTTAACAGTTTGCTGTTCTATTACGTATTGAGATAAACTCTGAAGTTATAGTCATGGTACTGGCAGTTGTTTATGGAAATTTATGAACTATTACTAGGCAAAAAGCTGACTCTTCTTTATTATCTTTTAATACTACTGCTGGGTCTTAGTTCCTTACTTGAAACATTAATTTTTCAATTAGGATTGGCTTATTTTTGGAAAAGTGCTAAAAATAAGTTTTTTAATGTATTTATTTATTTATTTTTGGCTTCCCTGGGTCTTCTTTGCTGCATGTGGACTTTCTCTAGTTGCATTGTACTGCTCTCTTGCTGTACATGGGCTTCTTATTATGGTGGCTTCTCTTGTTGCAGGCATGGGCTCTACGGCACTTGGCCTTCAGTAGTTGTAGTGTGTGGGCTCAGTAGTTGGTTTTTGGAAAAGTGCTAAAAATAAGTTTTTTAATGTATTTATTTATTTATTTTTGGCTTCCCTGGGTCTTCTTTGCTGCATGTGGACTTTCTCTAGTTGCATTGTACTGCTCTCTTGCTGTACATGGGCTTCTTATTATGGTGGCTTCTCTTGTTGCAGGCATGGGCTCTACGGCACTTGGCCTTCAGTAGTTGTAGTGTGTGGGCTCAGTAGTTGGGGCTCCAGGGCTTAGTTGTCCCAAGACGTGGGTCTTCCCTGACCAGGGATCAAACTGTGTGTCCCCTGCATTGGTAGGCAGATTCTTAACCACTGGACCAGCAGGGAGGTCCAAAATAAATTGTCACAATTACAGAAGCTGGCCCACAATGTGGCAATTAATTCATGAAAAGCATACTATAAACAATATATGTTCTCTGAAACCCTTGCCTACTTTAACAGTCATTCATTTTACAAATATTTACTGAACAGCAATTATGTGTTCTCCAGGGGTAAAAAGGTGACTGCTCTATGTCGAAATTAAAAGTCCAGCATCTCATCATGCACCCATGTTTGAGGAATTGCCAAGTATCATTAGTCCACATAGTTGATTAGCCTAATGTGTAGGCTGATAGTCACAGCTCCCATTTGTGTATTACTTTATGCCAGATTCCTTGTTGCTTGCTATACAAACATCCCAGTTTGTAGAATGAGTATATTGTTCTCAAACTCATTGGGGTGTGATGGGGATTAGATGCATTTATGCATAAGTAGTATTTAGCTAAATTCCTGACATACAGTTAAGTATAAAACATGGCTATGGTCTTGTCTAATTCTCACAATAATCTAGTGAAGTAGATATTGTCCCATTTTTTAGAACAAGAAACTGAAGTTCAAAATCACCTTTCTAAAGAGCCTAAAACTATGTAGTGAAAGAGCCAAGATTTTAAAAAAATTTTATTATGACCTATAACATGATCTACAAGAAAATTCAGACAACATCAATTCAGTTCAGTCGCTCAGTTGTGTCCAATTCTTTGCAACCCCATGAAGCGCAGTACGCGATGCCTCCCTGTTCATTACCATCTCCTGGAGTTCACTCAGACTCACGTCCATCGAGTCCGTGATGCCATCTAGCCATCTCATCCTCGGTTGTCCCCTTCTCCTCCTGCCCCCAATCCCTCCCAGCATCAGAGTCTTTTCCAATGAGTCAACTCTTCTCATGACGTGGCCAAAGTACTGGAGTTTCAGCTTTAGCGTCATTCCTTCCAAAGAAATCCCAGGGCTGATCTCCTTCAGAATGGATTAGTTGGATCTCCTTGCAGTCCAAGGGATTCTCAAGAGTCTTCTCCAACACCACAGTTCAAAAGCAACAATTCTTCGGCNAAAAAACAGTCTCTTCAAAAAGTGGTGCTGGGAAAACTGGACAGCTACATGTAAAAGAATGAAATTAGAACATTTCCTAACACCAAACACAAAAATAAACTCAAAATGGATTAAAGGCCAGAAACTATAAACTCTTAGAGGAAAACATAGGCAAAACACTCTGATGTAAATCACAGCAAAATCCTCTTTGACCCACCTCCTAGAATAATGGAAATAAAAACAAAAATAAACAAGTGGGACCTAATTAAACTTAAAAGCTTTTGCACAGCAAAGAAAACTATAAATGAGATGAAAAGATAACACTTAGAATGGCAGGTAATTGCAAATGAAATAAATGACAAAAGATTAATCTCTAAAATATACAGTTCATGTAGCTCAATACCAGAAAAACAAACAAACCAATCAAAAAGTGGGAGGAAGACCTAAACAGTCATTTCTTCAAAGAGAAGTTTACTGATCCTAATATAAAACCTTTCTAAACTCGCTTATGAAACAGTTGGCTTAAAACTCAACATTCAGAAAACTAAGATCATGGCATCCGGTCCCATCACTTCATGGCAAATAGATGGGGAAACAACGGAAACAGTAAGAGACTTTATTTCGGGGGGCTCCAAAATGACTGCAGATGGTGACTGCAGCCATGAAATTAAGACACTTGCTCCTTGGAAGAAAAGCTATGACCAACCTAGACAGCATATTAAAAAGCAGACACATTACCAACAAAGGTCCATCTAGTCAAAGCTATGGTTTTCCCAGTAGTCATGTATGGATGTGAGAGTTGGACTGTAAAGAAAGCTGAGCACCGAAGAATCGATGCTTTTGAACTGTGGTGTTGGAGAAGACTCTTGAGAGTCCCTTGGACTGCAAGGAGATCCAACCAGTCCATCCTAAAGGAAATCAGCCCTGAATACTCACTGGAAGGACTGATATTGAAGCTGAAACTCCATTACTTTGGCCACCTGATTGGAAAAGCTGACTCACTGGAAAAGACCCTGATGCTGGGAAAGATTGAAAGCAGAAGGAGAAGGTGAGGACAGAGGATGAGATGATTGGATGGCATTACCAACTCAATGGACTGAATACTCACTGGAAGGACTGATATTGAAGCTGAAACTCCATTACTTTGGCCACCTGATTGGAAAAGCTGACTCACTGGAAAAGACCCTGATGCTGGGAAAGATTGAAAGCAGAAGGAGAAGGTGAGGACAGAGGATGAGATGATTGGATGGCATTACCAACTCAATGGACATGAGTTTGAATAGGCTCTGGGAGTTAGTGATGGACAGGGAAGCCTGGCATGCTGCAGTCCATGGGTTGCAAAGAGTCAGACATGGCTCAGTGACTGAACTGAATTGAAACTCACTTATGAATTCTAATTATTAAAAAAATATTTGTGGACTTCCATGGCAGTCAGTGGTTAGGACTCTACACTCCCAATACAAGGGGCACAGGTTTCAATTCTAGGTTGGGGAACTAAGATCCCACATGCCACACAGCGTGGCCAAAGAGTAAAATAAAAATTTATCTGGAGTCTTGGATTTGCAGTGCACATGATGCTTTATCAGTAAGGAATGACAGTTTTATTTCTTCCTTTCCAATTCTTTTATCTGTTTTTCTCCACTTGTCAATCTTAATTCAATCTCAGGGATTGAGATTTTTCTTAGTCTCCTAGGTGACTAGAAGCTGGGCAGCACTTCATACACCATTGCTTTATTCCTAGGGTAAAGCTCTTCAGAGTCCTAACTCTGAATGCATAATTTGTCTCCCTTGCTTGTTATAAATGATGCTTGCTTACTCTCCCAAGTTGGGAAAAGGCCCCAGGACAAGAGTTGAGTTAAATGTAGAGCTGACCACTCTGAGTTTCCCTCCTCTTCCATATCTTGTCTTGGTGATTCTTTAACCTCTTTGTTAGTTCTCTGATCCTTGAGCAGGTTGTTAAAAATGTTTTGGCTGTTTTTTCTAATTCTAAGCTGGAGAGTTGGTCTGAATTACCTAGTCTGCCCTTACTGGAATGGAATTGAGGAAACAAGATTTGAACTCAGTTCTGTCTAACTCTAAGGTCCAAGCTCTTCAGTTCAGTTCAGTCGCTCAGTCGTGTCCGACTCTTTGCAACCCCGTGAATCGCAGCACGCCAGGCCTCCCTGTCCATCATCAACTCCCGGGGTTCACTCAGACTCACGTCCACCCAGTCGGTGATGCCATCCAACCATCTCATCCTCTGTCGCCCCCTTCTCCTCCTGCCCCCTATCCCTCCCAGCATCAGAGTCTTTTCCAGTGAGTCAACTCTTCACATGAGGTGGCCAAAGTACTGGAGTTTCAGCTTTAGCATCATTCCTTCCAAAGAAATCCCAGGACTGATCTCCTTTAGGATGAACTGGTTGGATCTCCTTGCAGTCCAAGGGACTCTCAAAGAGTCTTCTCCAACACTGCAGTTCAAAAGCATCAATTCTTCTGTGCTCAGCTTTCTTCACATCCAACTCTCACATCCATACATGACTACTGGAAAAACCATAGCCTTGACTAGATGGACCTTTGTTGGCAAAGTAATATCTCTGCTTTTTAATATGCTGTCTAGGTTGGTCATAACTTTCCCTCCAAGGAGTAAGCATCTTTTAATTTCATGGCTGCAATCACCATCTGCATTGAGTCAACTCTTCACATGAGGTGGCCAAAGTACTGGAGTTTCAGCTTTAGCATCATTCCTTCCAAAGAAATCCCAGGACTGATCTCCTTTAGGATGAACTGGTTGGATCTCCTTGCAGTCCAAGGGACTCTCAAAGAGTCTTCTCCAACACCGCAGTTCAAAAGCATCAATTCTTCTGTGCTCAGCTTTCTTCACATCCAACTCTCACATCCATACATGACTACTGGAAAAACCATAGCCTTGACTAGATGGACCTTTGTTGGCAAAGTAATATCTCTGCTTTTTAATATGCTGTCTAGGTTGGTCATAACTTTCCCTCCAAGGAGTAAGCATCTTTTAATTTCATGGCTGCAATCACCATCTGCAGTGATTTTGGAGCCCCCCAAAAATAAAGTCAGCTACTGTTTCCACTGTTTCCCCATCTATTTCCCATGAAGTGATGGGACCAGATGCCATGATCTTAGTTTTCTGAACTTTGAACTTTTCAACTTTCTGTTGAGCTTTAAGCCAATGTTTTCACTCTCCTCTTTCACTTTCAAGAGGCTTTTTAGTTCCTCTTCACTTTCTGCCTTAAGGGTGGTGTCATCTGCATATCTGAGGTTATTGATATTTCTCCCAGCAATCTTGTTTCCAGCTTTTGCTTCTTCCAGCCCTTAACCACTTACTATATTGCCTAGTGATTATATCTAACAAATGCTTATATTGTTTATGTTTCTCACAGCAGAAAATGTAAAGTCAAAATTTTAAGGCCTGAATTCTTATTTTTTATCCTGTAGTGAAGCAAATAAGCAACATGTAAGATGTCAAAAATGCTTGGAATTTGGACATTGGACTTATGAATGCACAGGAAAAAGAAAGTACCTACATAGGCCTTCAAGAACAGCAGAACTAAAGAAAGCTTTAAAAGAAAAAGAAAACAGATTATTATTACAACAAAGGTAAGGTTACATATGGTGTCCAAAGGAATATTTATTTTTATTTATAAAATTTATTAAGGGACTAAATATCTTATGATGGTTATCCAGATTTAGATTAAAAATACTAGCTAAAGTTTAATGAGTATTATTGGTGCAAGGCACCGTGCTAAGCTCTTTGCAAGACCCAGCACATCCAAAATAAATAAAATTATTTTTAAAAACTTATTTCAAAAAGTATATTTTAATAATACATCATTATATGACTTGTGAAATTTATTTAGCATGGGAAGAATTCAAAGAACTAAGTGACATTGCTATACCATCTACCTATTCAGGTTAACAAACTTTCTCAGGGTTAAATCTGTAAAAATTAAATATAGGAATTAACTTGATACTGAATTCTGTCATAGTCAAGCAGTAAGATTGATGGATACAAAAACTAGGGAAAAAAATTGATGTCTTTAAAAGATATAGTTCCAGTAGAATATTTTATGTATGTGTGTGTGTATGTTGCTCAGTCATGTCCAACTCTTTGTGAGCCCATCAACTGTAGCCTGCCAGGCTCTCTGTCCATGTAATTCTCCAAGCAAGAGTACTGGAGTGGGTAGCCATTCCATAATAGTTACTAAAATTTATATTTTACATTGTTTTAATCAATTTGTGTAGTAGTAGTGATTATGGTAATTCAACTCAGAGTTTTTAAGCACTTTTAAAACTTTATGATCACATGTAATTAAAAGATACAATTTCAAGTTATGTTATATCTGTGTTTTTATTGTAGAGAAATATAAGTGGTCACTAAAATTTTCAGGCATAACAATATATTAGGATACATTCTGTGGGGAAAGGAAAATAAAAACACAGGTTCTAAGATGAAAAGGGATAATGTAAAAGTACCAATTGTTAAAGACAGACTTGTTCATTTTTTAAAATTAATTATGATAGATATCAAATTTTGTGATATTTACAGTTATCAAAATGATATAACAATTTTCTCTTTAAAATGTCAATATTTTATATATAATATGCCAGAGTTTATACCCTCTGCAAATATTGAAACTTAGGATAGAAAAAAGATGAGGAGAAAAACATAATTTTTAAAAATTCATTTATTAGGAATATAAGCAAAAAATGATAAGAGTTATGAATAATTTCATTTCAACATCTATTTTTGCCTTTCTAGTTGTATTACACAAGTATCTTGATCTTAAAAAATACATACAACTACATGAATTTTAGTTTTGGCTCTGTTATGTAGACTGCTGATTATTTTGGTTCAGTGATAAAATTATGGAAGTGTGTGAATTTTAATGATCTTGAATTCTTGTAGTGTGACTTAACGTATGTACTTCTACCATTTATTTTAATTGCAAAAATGACAATTCTTCAGTAATAAAACAACTTTACATAAATACATATTTATATTTGAAGATCTGGGAAATAAGGGTAGAAGCATTATCTAGGATATGCAGAGAAGTTCAGAATATAAAAATGTTAAATTTATAGGACAGTGTAGAGTAATAGAAGTAATTCAGTAATTTGAAACCCTGATTTAGTAGGCATGTTGTTTGGCAGCTGTATAGCAGCAAGCCATTTGTATATTTAAAATCACCAGGCTTTTTTCTTTATAAATAATGCGGGAGCATAATCTTAAAGTATTAAGTCTCTGGTTTTAAAACTGAACATTTGGAGGACATGCAGAAAAGTAAATGATTTGGGAGGTTTTTTCGTTTGTGTGTAAAATTTTTTGCCTGTGCCTAGTGGCATGTGGGATCTTAGTTCCCTGGCAATGAATGGAACCCACGCCCCCTGCAGTGGAAGCAGAGTCTTAACTACTAGATCGCCAGGAAAGTCTCAAGAAATGAGGCTTTTAAATTTTTATTGCAGTTTAGTTGATTTGGGCTTCCCTGGTCGCTCACAGTGGTAAAGAATCTGCCTGCCAATGTAGGAGACTTGAGTTCGATCCCTGGGTTGGGAAGATCCTCTGCAGAAGGAAATGGCAAGCCACTCCAGTATTCTTGCCTGGGAAATCCCATGGACAGAGGAGCCCGGTGGGCTATAGTCCATGGGGTCGCAAAAGAGTCAGACAGGACTTGGTGGCAAAGAACAGCAACTGTTGATTTACAGTGTTGTGTTAGTTTTAAGTGTACACCAAAATGAATCATTTAAGAAAAAAATTTTAATTAACAGTTGCTTTTCTTTTTATATAAAGTGACCACTTATAATACCATTCTAGAAAACCAGATTATAAATTACAATTGTTCTGCTATTATTTGCTTTGTTCTTTTGTTCACTAAGTAGTTGATTTAGCTGTGTCAACCTAAGTTCACAATTAAAAAAGAAGCAAATTAGTGTGTGCTCATCTTAACTATTAACTCACCTGACTTCTAAAATACAGTTGATAGCATCTGTCTTAAGAGCTAGTTAATTTAACTGCATGTACCACACATGTGCTCAGTTGTGTCCGATTCTTTGCGACCCTGTGGCCAGTAGCCCACCAGGCTCCTCTGTTCATAGGAGTTTTCAAGCAAGAATACTGGAGTGGGTTGCTATTTCTTCCTCTAGGGATCTTCCCATCCCAGGGATTGAACCCACATCTCTGTGTCTCCTGCATTGGCATGCAGATTCTTTACCACTAAGCCACCTGAGTAGCTCATGCAGGTACCATATACACCTGCAGTAGGAAACTTTTCTCTTGGTATAATAAGAAATACTGGACTCTCAGTACATGTTACAAAAGACAAAGTGTTTCTCTAATGTAAAACAGTTTGGGGGATATTGGAAGGGTTTGTCTGAGCTGTTTATAATTACTTTATTAACAAGAGCTCCTCCCCTTTTCCCTGTTGCTTATTAGCATTGGAGAAGCTAATGTAGAAAGAAAGACCAAGAAGAAAAGGTATGTGTGGCTTTAATACTACATAGGTAATATATAGTAATAGTTGAAGGAATAGGGTGGTTGATTTTAAAATAATAGTTACAAGATTTGGATCTGAAGTCTCTTATTTGCGATTCATGATTAAACATCATCCTGTTTTCTGATACCTTCCTCTGTTTACTTGTCTGGAGTTTCTTCCTTTGTTTCTCCTTTTTCTCCAACTTTCCAGGGTTCTTATACCTGGAAATAGTAAGTGATTTCTCTTGTCTTAGATTAGGAAATATTAGAAATTATTGGTAAGAAAGTATTGGCCAGCTGTATCTTGTCTAAAGTAGTTAAGGTTATGAAACATTTACCACTGTACAGGAGGTTTAAATAAACCCAATTGTTAAACTGCAACTGTATTCTAACATTCACTCTGAAGCATAATATAGTATGTTCACTTTTCTCAAATTCCATTCAAGAGATTTAAAGACCTTCTGGTTGGAGTGAAAGGGTGGGCACGTTAGGGTTACTAACGGTTAGGCAATCCATAAAGCATCAAATCTAGTGATACCATACTGGCAAAGCTTCAGTATACATATATATATATGCATAACACTCAAGTGTAATTGTTTTTAAACATTCTATTGAATGTTGGCTTCTCGTGCATATAATTGTCTAATAGGTCTAAGAGTGTAACCAGTTCCAGCAGCAACAGCAGCGACAGTTCAGCCAGTGATTCTTCATCAGAGAGTGAAGAGACATCTACCTCATCTTCCTCAGAGGACAGTGACTCTGATGAAAGCTCCTCTAGTTCATCATCTTCCGCCTCCTCCACAAGTTCCTCCTCCTCCTCTGATTCAGACTCAGATTCCAGCTCTTCCAGTAGTAGCAGCACCAGCACAGACAGTAGTTCTGAGGATGAACCACCAAAGAAGAAGAAAAAAAAATAGAATTGCTCCATCCATTGGACTAATGGACTGAAAACATTAATGTGATTCTCAGAAGGGAATTCAGAATGTGTTATGGCCAAATAGGTTAACTGGCCAACATTTCTAGAGTTCAGAAGCTTCTAAATGTTTTACATTGTAAGAGCATAAAAAGTATTAATAATGGATTATATATATATAAAGACTTTTTTTATTTGAGGGGTAAACCTTTTTTTTTTAAATATATCTCTAAAATTAAAGCTGAAATCTAGTAAATCTCTTTTTGTGATGAAACCTATCTTTCCTCCCTGTGAAATAAATGCCATACTCTGTTCCATGTTAGTGCTGTGTATCAGACGTTTTTCAGGATAAAGGATCATAATATCTGGCAGTGAATTTCTAATGCTTTTGGCTGTATGTTATTATGTAAGATTTAATACATTAGAAGCTTAGGAGTTTTCCTACTGTTACTAATATGCTCTATTTTTGTGTTTATGTTCAGAAAGTTGTTCTGACTTCTTGTCCTAAATGAAAAGTTCAAGAAACCTATTAATAAATTTATACCTTTTGGATGGTACAAGTTTGCAGGTTACTGTGTTTTATCATTCATTTTCTTCTGGTTCTTAGAGTTACCCTTTTCTGAGGAAAATTATTCTAGAGGAACTTAAAAAAGATCAAAAATTCTGAAACTACATAGGAGTCTAGTCTTTGGTGCCTTTGGATAAATTCAATGTGTCAGAAAAGAAAGCAGTCATTTAAAAAGCTAGCTTATGTAAAAGGGATATAAATACTTCTGTGTGTCAATATGCTATAAAAGATACCATTCAAAGGGGTAGGAGGAAGAGATGTAATTTTTACAGAAAATTAGAGTGATGTTGGCTGCCTTTTACTAAATTTTTTTATAACTTTTCATAAAGATTGCCTTTTACCATTTTGTAATTGTGGTATGACTGTTTATATGGTAACCCATCATATATGAGTCTACTGCATAAATATGAGTGACTTGGATTAATCTACTGTGTTTATATAGCATATACACAGTTGAAATCTAGCATGGAAGTTTAAAAAGAAATACTGCCAAGTATTTCTTAAAAGTAAAATACTCTGTCATGATGAAATTATTTGATTTAACATCACATTATTTTGTGATGTGTTTTGAACTTTTTGGAAAGAGGTATCATTTGTAGAAAAATCTTGATTTAGGTTAAATATAGGTTTTTAAAACTACAGATGTTGTCTTTTTATATTTTTATGAAAAAGCAGTAGAAAATTACTTTTGAAGGAAATGAACTTCTATTTAAATGTTCAAATATGTGTATGTTGTCAGTTTAAAGATCTGTAATTACCTGTTTTACAGAATCATCTGCTTTCAGTGATTATAAATATTCTCAAAACATCATTTTTAAGGCTCTATACAGAATGTGTCAGTTGACAGGCAGATTTCATAAACTACTAATGAAATGCAGTTTACAATGTTTGTAGTCTCTGTAAGGGCAATTTTAGTGGTGAAAAAACTTGGAAGGGAAACGTGTACATAGGTTATATCACTTGCAGTCAAATAAAACTCAGTTTGTGCTGATGAGCTTAAGCTTCTTTAATGTCTCTGCTGTTTTTCTAATTGCCATTTCTTATCCATTTAGATGGTAAGAACATTTAAATTCTAATTATTTTTACTATTACAACTATTCAAAGGCATACCTGGAAAAGTACAGAGGTCAAGATCCTTACTCTAGTCACACAGTTTACTCAAAAAAGCAGACTCAATGGCACAGTGGAGGGTAACTTCCAAAGAATTTACCCTATCCTGCCTAAAAGCAGAACTCTGGAAGTTGAATCCCTGGCAAATGTAATAAATGTATTATTTCTCAGAACCATATCAAAAGCAATCATAATCAAATCATAGGTTTTTACTCCTCAAATGTTTTGTTAGTATGACTGTACAATATAGTAAATTTGTCTTGGCATTACACCAAAAGTTAGCACTGGAGATGGAAGAAAGTAGAGAGAAAGTGTACTTCATAGTCATGATTTTATTTATTTTTTTAACTTGCTAATTTGAACTAACTGTAGGTTTACAGAAAATCTGTAAAATTAAAATTTCCATGTATACCTCACCTAGCTTCCCCTAATGTTAGCATCTTACATAACCACAGTACAATGAGCAGAACCAAGAAATTAGCATTTGATAAAATACTGTTAGTTAAACCAAAAACTCTACTCACATTTCACCAGTTTTCCCAGTTGTGTTCTATTTCTGTCCCATTATATTACCCAGAAAATGCATTTAGTTACTTCTAAATCTACCATTGTCTCCGAGTTCCTTCGTCTTTCCTTATCTTCCATGCCCTTGTGACTTTTGAAGAGTATTGATCAGTTATTTTGTCTTATGTCCCACAATTTGGATTTGTCAAATGTTTTCTCATGGCTGAACTGACATTATGCTTTTTAGAATAATAGCACAGAAATGAAAAATTCCCAGTATCGATAAAGTAATTTACTATTGGTGATATTGACCTTGATCACTGGGATGAGGTGGTTTCATCAGATTTCTCCATTACAAAGACTGTCTTTCCCTTTTTAATTGATAGATAACTTGGAGGAGATACTTTGAGACTGCAAATTGTCCTCACAGTCACCTACTACTTTCAGTATAGATAGCAATGGTTATTACTGTGATGTTTGACAAATGGTAATTTTCCATTTTCCTCTTTACACTAATTGGAATTATACTATAAGGAAGCGCTGCTGCTTCTCTCCCAGTCATTTAATCGATAGTACTGTGGACTCGTCAATGTTTCTTCTGTTCTGTGGGTTAAAAGTCAATAATAGCGTTGGTTTTTGGCTCAAATTATTCCACCTTTGACTATTAGAAGCATTCCTTCAGGTTGGCTCCTTTGTTTTTTTTTTTTTAATCTTCATCTTTTTGTTAGTACTTCCTTACTTTTTGAAATCACAAGATGTTCTAGGTTCATCTTGTGATCTCCTTGTCCTGTCTTTGAACCAACCACTTCTCCAATTTTTATCCTGATTTTTAACTGGAGAATGATGTTTAGACTCCATGATCTGGGTGCTGTCTTTGTAAGTTTTTTATGCATTTTGAATAATAGTGTTCTAAGGTGGTTAAGACATGGAGACCTGCCATTAGTAGGAAGAAATTAGGTGTCACCACCTTCAACATTTCTCAGCCTAGCTTTCCTTAATTTCACAGTACTCTTCATGCAGCAAAGTTCTTTGGCAACAAATGGAAGAGACAAAGTCTTTAATTAAAAATTGTCATTACATCCTTCCTTCCCCTTTACAGTATATCTAAATTGATAATAGGCCAAATGTATATTCAGACCTTGGACTATGGTGCGTTAATTGAAAGGAGTCACATGGTGTCTGTCCGTGGGGTCACATAGATTCAGACATGGCTTAGTGACTAAACAATGACAGCAAATTGAAAGCAGTTGGCCCAAAGGAATATTTCAAACTGTATTTTTGTATGCTGTCTTTCAGGTTTTTACATCTTGGTAAAATTATGCCATAAAAAGATGCAGGTGTAGGTGTGGTGGTGGTGATGGTGGTGTGTGTGTGTGAGAGAGAAAGGTACTATGAAAGAAGAAGAGAGAAGGGAAAGCCAGGATGACATCTGGGCTGCAGACATTCTCAGATGCATTTTTAGGAGAGAGTATGGATGGAAGTTGAGGACTTGGAAATTGCCAATGTCTTTGGAAAGTCTTTTGTATCCTCCCAAGGACACTTGCACGTGCTATTCAAGGTTATCAATAATAACCACAAACATCAGCATAACTCCTATTTGAAAGGTACTATACTACAACATATAAATAACACTTCAACAGTGATATCCTTGTAGTTCACTATCAGTTGGGGAGACACACACAAAAACACTAAGAACAAAGGAAAAAAGGCTTTCATTGAAACCATATTTATTACCTAATAGTGAAGTCGCTCAGTCGTGTCCGACTCTTTGCGACCCCATGGACACCAGGCTCCTCCTCCATGGGATTTTCTAGGCAAGAGTACTGGAGTGGGTTGCCATTTCCTTCTCCGGGGAACTTCCCAACCCAGGGATCGAACCCAGGTCTCCCACATTGTAGACAGACGCTCTGCCATCTGAGCCACCGGTAGAAAAGAAACAGACACAGTGCTCTCTTTGGCATCACATATACTAAAACTGGAATGATACAGAGATTAGCATGGCCCCTGTGCAAGGATGACACACAAATTCGTGAAGCGTTCCATATTTTAAAAAAAAGAGACACAAAGTATAAACCCATAAGGCAAGGAGAAAAGGAAAGGAGATGAAACATGAGAAACTGCAATTCTTTTGGAAGCTGGAAAAATTGATGGAATCATGGATGCCTCCTTAAACAACCAATCATTTTAGGGGCCCAATCATAACCCTACAGCGAAGGAAAGTCAATAGGAAGCAAACCAATTTATGCCATGGAACTCTGCAAAGTTTCCAAACTCGATGACGGCATGCACTCGTCAGCCAAAGTCAGGGAGGGCTCAAGGACAGAAAGAGAGATGGGAAGTTTATGTAAGAAGCTACACCCGTGTACTCCTCTCCCATTTGTGCTGTCTTAGTGGGTCTGTGGGGCCGCACAGAGTCGGACACGACTGACACGACTTAGCAGCAGCAGCAGTGGGTTTATGATTATGATTGTTATTATTTTTCATTACTTGAATGTGACATTTTGTGAGTAGTAGTAAACACCTGAGTTCAACCTTCTATGATTATGAGTATTATGTTAATTTAAAATTAAGTAAGACAGTACAAGTTGCCATGTGCTACAAGCAACTTGGGTTATAGATAATAAATGCTATGAAGCCACATTGATAAATCTCTGGCACTGGATCTTACTCTCCCAAAAATTCTGGACAAAATCAAGAATGAAAAACTATGCAACTATTGGGTAATATTTTTACATGAACATTGTGGTGTACATTTGATAAAAAAATTCCCTTCTTTAAGAAGTCCTGAGGGTATTCTGAGATTATTTCTGTACTAGGCAAATCCATAGGGTCACTAAACATGTAAGCCAATATAACTAGATATTTATACAAAGAAAATCACCCCTAACTAGTTAGCTGCCTTGAAGAGAATCAGTATGTGGACAAAGGAAAAAACACTCATTTATGTAAAATTTAACAGCCAGTATTAAGTCTTTGTCCTCTGAGGATTAATAGGCTATTAATAAACACTTAAAGACATGTGTTAAGTAGTACAAGCTTAAGTAACTAGAGAGCTTAGAGTCTTAACCACAGGGAGAGTTTGGTAAAGCCTTCCAAGGGAGCTGTATATGGCTGAGAAAGTTGTTGAACCCATGTAAACATATATATAGATGTGTAATTAATATTCAGATATATAAAACATAGTTATTAAAATAATTGATCAGCTTGTAACAACATATAAATGTTCAAGAAAAAATTGTTTTTTCACATTTTAGACTTTGCTTTAATTTACATTTAGATTTATTGTTTCAGTATCTTTAGTATTAAGATAAAAGAATGAGATATTATTTCCATTTTTTCAGAAGAGAAACAAGGGTCACTCTTGGAGACATTGGTCCCCAGAGCTTTGACACAGTGACTCATCCCCCTCACTCTTTGCAAGGCCAGAGAGAACACGTTTCCTTACAGCAGATCGTTTGTTGTGTGATTTCTGTGCAAGCCTAACACAGTTATACTAACTTCACACGTTAAAGATGAGAGTGGAAAGAAGGTGACAAATATGAGAGATACTGAGAAGGTAGAAACTAGAGAACTCAGTGGTCGGTTGATTTTGTGGTGAAAGAGGTGAACCCAGGAAGGTTTCAAGATCTGTTGTTTGGATGACTGGTAATAAAAGTATTCATTTCATTATAATTATAACAATAGTAGCATCTACTACCTTGGCAAATATAAACTGACCCTGGAAATTAGAGAAAGGCAAAATAATTTTTAACACAATGGAATACTACAGTTTTTTAAAATTTTCAGATACCACTTGGGTGTCTGAAAATTTGTCTGTAGAGTTTGATAGTGACCAAATTGCTAATAGTTATCATATTTGGGTGTCAAGATTATCATTTACACTTTTTATTTCCTTACTTTCCACTTTTCTTTTTTTGTTGCTTTCTTTCATTCTTTTTTCTTTTTTTTTTTTGGCTATATGGCTTGCAGATTCCTGACCAGGGATTAAATCCTGGCTATGGCAGTGAAAGTGCCAAGTCCTAACCGCTGGACTGCCAGGAAATCCCTGCCAATATTTTCTTTTTAGAACTTTTTAAGGTGCAATTGACCTACAATGATCTTCACGTATTTCAAGTATATAATTTGATGCATTTTGACATCTATATACACATGAAACCATAACCACAAGCAAGATAATTAAACCTTGCCCCACAAAGCTTCCATGTGCCCTTTTGTAACTTTCCCACCCATTCTTTTGCTTACACTATCTGCCATTAGTCCCCAGAAAACTACAAATATAGTTTACTTAGCTATAGAATAGTTTGCATTTTTTGACTATATAAATAGAATTATATAGTATGCACTTTTTTGGTCTTCCTTCTTTCAGCATAATTATTTTGGGACTCGTTCTTATTTTTTCTTCTTTTAAGATTTTTTTATGTGAATAATTTTAAAGTCTTTATTGAACTTATTACAATATTCTTTCTGTTTTATATTTTTGTTTTTGGCCATGAGGTATGTGGGATCTTAGCTCCCTGACCAGGGATGGAACCAGCACCCGCTGCATGGGAAGACAAAGTCTTAACTGCTGACCGCCAGAGAAGCCCCTCATTCTTGTTGTCATGCTTATCAACAGTTTATTTCTTTTTACTGATAGTAGTATTCTACTGTATGTATACACCAAATTTGTTTATCCACTCGTGTACTGATGGATATTTAGACTGTTTCCAGTTTTTGTCTACTACAAATAAAGCTGCTATGAACATTCATGTATAGGTCTTTGTGTGGATATATGCTTTCATTTATCTTGGGGAGAGTCCTCAAGGAAATAATTAAATATACTATGAACCCTATAAACCAGCAAAATAACAAAACAAATCACTCTAGCTAATAACCCAACAAAGGAAATAAATGGAATTTTAAAAAGAGGAAAAGAGGAAAAAGAAAACAAATACAAGTGGGACAAATAGACAATACTTATCAACATGACAGATTTAAACCTAATCATGTCTATAATCTCATTGTTAAGTCACTAAGTCGTGTGTGACTCTTTTCAACCCCATGGACTATAGCCTGCCGGGCTTCCCTGTCCTTCATTATCTCCCTGAGTTTGCTCAAACTCATGTCCACTGAGTCGGTGATACCATCCAACCGTCTCATTCTCTGTCATCCTTTTCTCCTCCTGCCTTCAATCTTTCCCAGCATCAGGCTCTAAGTCGTTTCTTTGCATCAGGTGGCCAAAGTATTGGAGATTCAGCTTCAACATCAGTCCTTCCAATGAGTGTTCAGGACTGATTTCCTTTAGGATTGACTGGTTGGATCTCCTTGTAGTCCAAGGGACTCTCAAGAGTCTTCTCCAACACCACAGTTTAAAAGCATCAATTCTTCAGCGCTCAGCCTTCTTTATTATCCAACTCTCACATCCATACATGATTACTGGAAAAACCACAGCTTTGACTATAAAGACCTTTGTCAGCAAAGTGATGTTTCTGCTTTTTAATAGGCTATCTAGGTTTCTCATAGCTTTTCTTCCAAGGAGCAAATATCTTTTAATTTCATGGTTACAGTCATCTTCCACAGTGATTTTGGAGCTCAAGAAAATAAAATGTCACCTTTTCCACATTATACATAATCTCATCACATATAATCTATATATTTTTGACATACACACACTGCTTTGTTTATTTATTTATATTTGGCTGCACTGGGTCTTTCTCTAATTCTGGTGCATGGGCTTCTCATTGCATTGGCTTCTCTCGTGGAGCACAGGCTCTAGGACCACAGGTTTCGATAGTTGCAACTTGCTGGCTCCAGGGTGTGGGCTTCAGTAGTTGTAGGACACAAGCTCAGTGGCCCCATAGCACTGGGAGCACATGGAACGCTCCCAGACCAGGAACTGAACTGTGTCCCCTTCACTGACAGGTGGAAACTTATCCTCTGCACCACCAGGGAAGCCCTATACATAAATAATCAAAGCTCCAATTAAAAGTTAAGGATTATTGAATTGGATAAAAGAGTAAGAAGTATGCCAACCAGAAATGTACCTTAAATAGGCACATAGGTATGCTAACACTAATAAAACGAGAGAGGCTATATTAATATCAGACCAGTAGATTTCAGAAAAAAGAATATTATGAGGATCAAAGAAAGTTATTAAAGATATTAAAGTTATTAAAGATAACTCATTATCTTGAGTATGAAATGTGGTCAGTTCATCAGGAGGACATAATGATCCTAAACATTTATACATAACAGCAGATTTTGAAAATAAGTGAAGTAAAACTGATGGAAATAATAAAATGAGAAATAAATCTTCAATTATAGTCAGAGAGTTCAATACCCATACTTGTTAACTGGCACAACAAGTAGACAGAAAATAACTAAGGGTATAGAAGACTTGAACAACAGAACCAACAAATTTGACAAAATAAGCATTTATAGAACACTTTATCCAACAATAACAGAATACACGTTCTTTTGAAAGTGCACCAAGAATATTTACCTAAGTAGCCCATATTTCAGATTGTAAAGCAAGTCTTAATAAAGGTAATAGGATTTAAGTCAACTTAGAGAAAAATTCATGATATAAGAGCTTTAATTTTTAATTCATTTTTATTGGAGTATACTTGATTTACAAGGTAGTAATAATTTCTGCTGTACTGCAAAATGAATTAGAGCTGTGAGTTTTACTCAGGTCTTACTAAGGACTATAGCCCAGCAGATAGTCACTCAATGAAAGTGAAAGCTGCTCAGTCGTGCGCAATTCTTTGCAACCCTATGGACCATACGGTCCATGGAATTCTCCAGTCCAGAATACTGGAGTGGGTAGCCTTTCCCTTCTCCAGGGATCAAACCCAGATCTCCCACATTGCAGGCAGATTCTTTACCAAATGAGCTACCGGGAAGCCCAGGGAAGTCACTCAGTAGTTCTGAGTAAACTNTGGGTGTTTATATAAATTTTATTCATAATCATTAATGTAGAAACCACCCAAATGTTCTTCAACTGATGAATGCCTAAACAGTCTTGTGTTATAGTAATAGAATACTACTCAGCAACAAAGAGGGGTAAATTACTGAGATATGCAAAGACAATAGATAGATCTCAAAGGCATGCTAAGTGAAGGAAGCCAGATCTAAAAGGCTACTTACTATATGATTCCATTCGTGTGATATTCTGGAAAAAGTGATGTATAGGGACAGAAAGTACATCAGTGGTTGACAGGAACTGGGATTGAACTGAGGGGTTCATTATACAGGAGCAAGAGGAAATGATTAGGGGAGATGTGTATAAGAGACAGGAGTCACAAAAGAGCTGGACATGACTTAGCAACTAAAGAACAGCAACAGAAGATTGCTGTTCAGTTCAGTTCAGTTGCTCAGTTGTGTCTGACTCTTTGTGACCCCATGGACTGCAGCACACCAGGTTTCCCTGTCCATCACCAACTTCCGAAGCTTACTCAAACTCCTGTTCATCAAGTCGCTGATGCCATCCAACCATCTCATCCTCTGTCCTCCTCTTCTCCCGCCTTCAGTCTTTCCCAGCATCAGGGTCTTTTCCATTGAGTCAGCTTTTCCAATCAGGTGGCCAAAGTATTGGAGTTTCAGCTTCAGCATCAGTCCTTCCAATGAATATTCAGGACTGATTTCGTTTAGGATTGACTGACTGGATCTCCTTGCCCTCCAAGGGACTCCCAAGAGTTCACAGACTTAACTCTTTAACAGATTTTGACTGTTTAACTACAGTTAAAAAAACATCAATCCTTCATTGCTCAGGCTTCTTTATGGTCCAAATCTCTCATCCGTACATGACTACTGGAAAAATCATAGCTTTGACTATGATTTGTTTGACTATGATTTGCCATTGTTGGCAAAACAATGTCTCTGCTTTTTAATATGCTGTCTAGGTTTGTCAAAGCTTTTCCTCCAAGGAGCAAGTGTCTTTTAATTTCATGGCTACAGTCAGCATCTGCAGTCATTTTGGAGCCCAATAAAATAAAATCTCTCACTGTTTCCATTGTTTCCCCATCTATTTGCCGTGAAGTGATGGGACTGGATGCCATGATCTTAGTTTTCTGAATGTTGAGTTTTAAGCCAACTTTTTCACTCTTCTCTGAAAGAGAAGGGCTTTCATCAAGGGGCTCTTTAGTTCTTCTTCACTTTCTGCCATGAGGGTGGTGTAATCTGCATATCTGAGGTTATTGATATTTCTTCTAGCAATCTTGATTCCAGCTTGTGCTTCATCCACCCCGGCATTTCAAATGATATACTCTTCATATATATCAGGTATTCCCTGTAGCTCAAATGGTAAAAAGTTTGCCTGCAATGCAGGAGACCTGTGTTCAATCCCTGGGTTGGGAAGATCCTCTGGAGAAGGGAATGGTAATCCACTCCAGTATTCTTGCCTGGAAAATCCCATGGACAGAGGAGACTGGCAGGCTATAGTCCATGGGGTTGCAAAGAGTCGGACACAACTGAGCAACTAACACTGTTACTACTACTCTGCATATAAGTTAAATAAGCAGGCTGACAATGTATAGCCTTGACATACTCCTTTCCCGATTTGGAGCCAGTCTGTGGTTCCATGTCCAGTTCTAACTGTTGCTTCTTGACCTGCATACAGATTTCTCAGGAGGCAGATCAGGGTGTCTGGTATTCCCATCTCTTTAAGAATTTTCCACAGTTTGTTGTGATCCACATAGGCAAAGATTTGGTGTAGTCAATAAAGCAGAAGTACATGCTTTTCTGGAACTCTTGCTTTTTCGATGATCCTGCAGATGTTGGCAATTTGATCTTTGGTTCCTCTGCCTTTTCTAAATCTAGCTTGAACATCTGGAAGTTCACAGTTCACATATTGTTGAAGCCTGGCTTGGAGAATTTTGAGCATTACTTTGCTAGCGTGTAGATATTAGTGGTTTCAGTGCTTTCCTATATGTGGGAAAATGCAAGAATCTGAGTTCATTAAAAATCTTCCTGAGATACACATCTAAGGAGCTTGCTTGTCCAAAGCACAGAGCATCCTGAGATCATCTTTTCCTAAATGGCAACCCACTCCAGTATTCTTGCCTGGAGAATCCCATGGACCGAGGAGCCTGGTAGGCTACAGTCCACGGGGTCTCAAAGAGTCGGACACGACTGAGCGACTTCACCTCACCTCACCTCTGTGTAAAGCAGAGTGTGCTGTTGGTGAGCATTTGTGCGGTAGTTTCGTAATGGACAGGGAGGCCTGGCGTGCTGCAATTCATGGGATTGCAGGGTCGGACACGACTGAGTGACTGAACTGACTGACTGACTGACTTGAACATTCTTTGGTATTGTGTTTCTTTGGGATTGGAATGAAAACTGGCCTTTCCAGTCCTGTGGCCACTGCTGAGTTTTCCAAATTTGCTGGCATATTGAGTGCAGCACTTTCACGACATCATCTTTTAGGATTTGAAATAGCTCAACTGGAATTCCATCACCTCCACTAGCCTTGTTTATAGTGATGCTTCCTAAGGCCCACTTGACTTCACATTCCAGGATGTCTGGCTCTAGGTGAGTGATCACACCATTGTGGTTGTCTGGGTCATGAAGATCTTTTTTGTATAGTTCTTCTGTTTATTCCTTTTTTCTTCTGTGTATTCTTGCCACCTCTTCTTAATATCTTCTGTTTCTGTTAGGTCCATACCATTTCTGTCCTTTATTGTGCACCATCTTAGCATGAAGTGTTCCCTTAGTATCTTTAATTTTCTTGAAGACATCTGTAGTCTTTCCCATTCTATTATTTTCCTATATTTCTTAGCATTGATCACTGAAGAAGGCTTTCTTATTTCTCCTTGGTATTCTTGAGTCACAAAGAATAGATATTAATGGTTTCACTGCTTTCCTATGTGTGGGAAGATGCAAGAATCTGAGTTCATCAAAAATCTTCCTGAGATATACATCTAACGGGCCTGCTTGTCCAAAGCACAGAGCATCCTTTCCTCTGTGTGAAGCAGAATGTGCTGTTGGTGAGCATCTGCAGCAGGTTATTCCCTTTAGAATTGGTTGGTGAGCAAAAATGCTCTTTTGTTCTTTGTTTACAGTACATACAAGGTATATCTGACCACAGTGAAGTTAAACTAGAAATCAGTATCAGAAACATCTCTGGAAAATCCCTCAACATATGCAAGCTGAATAACAACACTTCTATATAACTCACAGATCAAAAATGAACTCAAAAGGAAAATTACAAAATATTTCTAACAAACTAAAGATGAAAGCAAAATATTTGTGGAATGCTGCAAATGCATACTTTGGGAAAATTAATAGCACTAAATATTAGAGAAAAATGTCTCAAAACAATGACCTCAGCTTGCACCTTAAGAAATTAGAAAAAGAAGAGCAGATAAACCCTGAAACAACTGGAAGAAAGGAAATAATAAAGAACAAGGGCAGAGATCAATGAAATAGAAAACAAATAATAGAGAAAGTCAACGAACTTAAAAGGTAGTTCTATGGGAATTTCCTGGTGGTCCAGTGGTTAGGACTTCATGCTTTCACTGCTAAGGTCCTGGATCAATTCCTGGTCACAGAAATAAGAACCCATAAGCCCCAGGGTGCAGCTAATAAATAAATAAAATAAATGAAAAGTAGTTCTATGAGAAGTTTAATAAAAACCAGTAAATATCTAGCCAGACTGCTCAGGATAAAAGAGAGGAGACAAATTACCAATATCAGAAATGAGCGAGATGCTCTCACTACAGATTCCACATATATTAAAAAGACACTAGGAAATAGCAAGACAACTTTACTCATTTAATAAAATAGAAAATTTCATTGGAACCCAAACGAACAAGTTTCACTCAAGAATAAACAAATGACCCAAATACCTGTATATTTATAAAGAAATTGAATTTTTATTTAAAAATCTTCCCACAGAGAGAACTCACATTTTCAAAACTATGAATTTATACTTTTATAAATGTATAAACTGAAAAGATAAATATTATCTAGTTTTTCCTTTGGAATTTTTCTTTGACCAATGGGTTATATAGATGTGTATTCAGTTCAGTTCAGTTCAGTCGCTCAGTCGTGTCCGACTCTTTGCGACCCCATGAATCGCAGCACGCCAGGCCTCCCTATCCATCACCATCTCCCGGAGTTCACTCAGACTCACGTCCATCGAGTTCGTGATGCCATCCAGCCATCTCATCCTCAGTCGTCCCCTTCTCCTCCTGTCCCCAATCCCTCCCAGCATCAGAGTCTTTTCCAATGAGTCAACTCAGTTTCTATATATTGAGGGGTTTTCTAGAGATGTTTCTATTACTGATTTCTACCTTAACTCCGCCATGGTCAGATATACCTTCAGCCCCAAAGCCAGGTATATGGGTGTTCATGAATGAATAAGATACCATATTCAAAACCTTATATGCCTTGAATCCTTCTACCTTTATTGAGACTTATTTCACGATCTGGAATATGGGTTACCTTAGTAAATACACCCTAGTGAATGTTCTGAGTGCACTTTGAAAAGAATGTATATTCTGCTATAGTTCGGTGGAGTGTTCTGTGAGTGTTAATGTACACAGGTTATGCATGTAAATAAGGACTGGAAAGGAAATTGAACCAATATTTTAAAAGTAGATTTTACTGTTCATTAATGGAGTTTTTTTTCTCTATGTAAACTGCTTGAATCACATAAAGGAAAATTATGGTTTGGATTGGTGTAACTACCCTTCCAAGATGATTCTTAAAGAGCCTATTCCCTGTTGTTTATGTCCTTGTATAGTCCCTTCCCATACTGCATACGGGCTAACTTCTGTGATTTATAGAATAATACAGAAGCAACTGTTTGTAACTTCAGATTCGAGGTCATAAAAGGCATTACAGTTTCTGCCTTGTCTCTTGAAACATTCACTTTAGGATGACCCAGCCTCTGTGGTATGAGCAGCTTTGTAGAGAGACTCCAGTGGAGAGGAACTGAGTCCTCCAAACAACAGTCAGCAGCAACCTGCCAGGCACATCAGGGAAGTGGGAAGGAGAGCCTCCATTCCCAGTTAAGTGTTCATATGACTACCGCTTGTTAAGAGACCCAAGCGAGAACTGCCTAGAAAAACCACACCTGAATTCCTGACCCATAGAAATTGTGAGAGACAATAAATGGTTATTGTTGTGTTAAGCCACTAAGTTTTGAGCAATTTGTTATGGAATAATTTTTAAAACCTCATGCTCATAGGTTTTAAAGTATACATTTATGAAAAGATTACATTCAAGCTTCTTCTCAAAGTTCATCTTTGAGAAGTTTTTCCTAGCCAACCTAGCGGAAATAGCCCCTGAACTGATTCTATCCCTTTGCTCTGCTTTTTCCTCTTAATGTTTATACCTGGAAGTAGTTTAGAGTTGTATGTGTGCGTGTGTATCTTTCTTCTCTTTCTTTTACACTAAAGTGGAAGCCCCATGAGAATAAGGACCATTTTGTTCACTACTGCCTAGAACCTGGAGAAGGAAATGGCAACCCACTCCAGTACCCTTGCCTGGAAAATTCCACGGACTGAGGAGCCTAGTAAGCTACAGTCCATGGGGTCACGAAGAGTCGTACACGACTGAGTGACTTCACTTGCACTTGCTTGCCTGGAACCTAGATGTTTAGAATACTACCTGGTATATCAGTGGCACTCTACCAATAAAAGAATTGAAAGAGTGAATAATAACAAAATCATTAATATTCTTATTTGTCTTAACAGTATACTTTGATTTTATTTCGAGAATGTAGGTATGTATAGAGACTATGAACCATGTGTGGATTTGTACTAACTACTTTTCCTAATGTTTGCATTAGAATCATTTTTATAGCAGCAGTTCTTGTTGAGTCCTTTCTCTTAACAAGGCATTGTGGTGGGTAGCCTCTGAAATGGCTCTCAATGACTTCTGAGTCCTGGTGCTCATGTCCTTGTCAGTCCCCTCCCACACTGAATAGGGTTGACTTGTGCAACCAATAGAATATTACAGAAATGAATGTGACTTCTGAGGTTAGATCATAGAAAACACTGGAGATTTTACTTGTTTAAAAAACATTTGGGATTTGATGTACAACGGTAGCTCAGATGGTAAAGCATCCGACTACAGTGTGGGAGATCCAGGTTTGATCCCTGGGTTGCGAAGATCCTCTGGAGAAGGAAATGGCAACCCACTCCAGTACTCTTACCTGGAAAATCCCTTGGACGGAGGAGCACAGTAGGCTACAGTCCATGGGATCACAAAGAGTCGGACACAACGGAGCAACTTCACTTTTCACCTCATTACAAATTAATTTCTTCCAAAAAATTTTTTTTTTTTCCAAAAATGTTTAAACATGAAAAGGAGGCTGCAACTAAAGTTTCTGAGTGACTCATTATGTAAGTGTGGAGAAGGCAATGGCAACCCACTCCAGTACTCTTGCCTGGAAAATCCCGTGGACAGAGGAGCTGCAGTCCATGGGGTCGCTAAGAGTCGGACACAACTGAAACAACTTAGCAGCAGCAGCATCATGTAAGTGAGGAAAGTCATTTAATGATGACAAGTTCATTAAATCATGTTTGATAGTAGCAGCCAAAGAAATATATCCAGAGCAAATAAAGTTGCTTAAGAGTATTAACCTTTCTGTGAGAACAGTTGCTCAGAGTTAAAGACCTCAAGAGCAATAATCAATTAAAAAACAAACGGGTATCAGTTGGCTTTCCTTGACTTATTTTTTGTAATATTAATAGCTTCTTGAGTTTTAATGAACATACCGTATAATTCACCCATTGAAAGTGTACAATTCAGAGTTATACAACCCCCACCAGAATCAATTCTTATTACCCCACAAAGAAATCTTGTACCCATTAACAGTCATTACCCATTCCCCAACAAGCACCCAGCCATAAGTAATCACTAATTTCTTTCTATCTCTATACATTTCCATATTATGAACATTTCATATAGATGGAATCATACTGTGTATTGTCCTTTGTGACTGACTTCTTTCAGTCAGCATAAGGTTTTCAAGGTTCATTTACAGTGTATCATTTGTTTTCCATCTGTTGGCTATTACGAATAATGCTACTGTGGACATTCATGTGCAAGGTTTTGTGAGGACCTTTTTTTTGGTAATTTTCTTGGGTGTATATCTAGGACTCTGGGTTATATGATAGTATTATGTTTAAACTTTTGAGGAAGGCAAGGGAAAAAAAAGAACCTCTGTGCCTATTTTAAAAATTGGGCATTTGTCTTTTCACTTTCTTTTTATTTTTTAAATATCTATTTACTTATTTATTTATTGGCTGGCTGGGTCTTTGTTGCTGCAAGAGGTCTTTCTCTGGCTGGGTACTGGCTTCTCGTGGCAATGATCTCTCTTATTGAAAAGCACAGACCCTAGGCACATGGGCTTCAGCAGTTGCTGCATATGGCCTCAGTGGTGGAGGAGCATGGACTCTAGAGCAGTGGCTCACTAGCTGTGGTGCATGGGCTTAGTTATTCCTCGCCATGTGGGATCTTCCTGATCCAGGGGATCAGATCTGTATCTCCTGCAGCTCCTGCATTGGCAGGCAGATTTTTTACCACTGAGTCACCGGGAAAGTCCTGTCTATTCACTTTCTTGATGCTGTCTTTTTGAAGCACAAAAACATCTTAATTTTGATGAAGTCCAGCTCATGTTTTCCTTTTGTTGCTTGTACTTTTGGTATCATTTCTAATGAACCGTGGCTATTCCAGATCTTGAAGCTTTATGCCTTTGTTCTCTTTTAAGAGTTTTATAGGTTTAGCTCTTACAATTAGGGCTTGGATTATTGTGTTGATTTTTGTATGTGCTGTGAGGTAGGAATCCAACAGAATTCTTTTACATATGGATATCCAGTTGTCCCAGCACAATTTGTTGAAAAGACTATTGTTTGCCCATTGAAAATTGTCTTAGAATCTTGTTGAATTTTTCAACCATAAATATGAGGATTTATTTTTTGACTTTCAATGCTATTTCATTTAGATATAAGTACTTGAATCTTGATGAGTACACAGTTGTTGCTGATATCAGTCAGTTGTTTATTTGAAGAATCAATATAGAGTTTGAAGTGACTAAAGAATTACCACTAAGAGTAGTCTGTGTGAAACAACTACAAAAGAGAATATTTTCAATGAAGTTGTGAAAACCCTAATTCCATACAACCTGCAGTTGTGTTGAATAAGGTAAGTTAAATTGATGGTGGTACTGGTGGCTCAGTGGTAGAGAATTCACCTGCCAATGCAGGAGACATGGGTTTGATCCTTGGGTCAGGAAGATACCCTGGAAAAGGAAATGGCAACCCATTCCAGTATTCTTGTCTGGGAAATCCCATGGACAGAGGAACCTGGCAGGTGACAATCCATAGTGGCACAAAAGAGTCAGAAACGACTTCATGGCGAAAACAACAACAAACGAGGAGAAAAAACTTATTTGGACAGATTTACAAAGCTTTGGAAAATGTAAGGTGTTTAAAGCCTTGTAAATATTTGAATTTATCATGTGTCATCTTATTAACAGCATCAAGAGTGAACTTTATTTCCTCTTCTGGATTTAACCATCATGTGTTTCAGGAATTTTTTTTCAGAAATATACCTGAATATCCTCACTTGCTATACCACATCGAAGTTTGATGGCTTAGTAATGGTAAAATGTTATTGTGATTATTTGAGCTCTGGACTAAGATGGAAACTTTTTTTAATGGTGGTAAAATACATATAACATAAAATTTAATATTTGGCCAATTTTTTTGTGTACCATTCAGTGATATTAAGCACAATCATCACCACTATCCATTTCCAAAATGTGTTTCATCTTGCAAAATTGAAATGCTATACCATTAAACAATAATTCCCCATTCCCTTCACTCCAGCCCCTGAAAACTACATTGTACTGTCTCTATGAATTTAACTACTTTTGGTACCTCTTAAAAGTAAAATCATACAGTATTTGTCTTTTTGTGACTGGCTTATTTCACTTGGCATAATATCCTCAAGGTTCATTCATATTGTAGCACGTGCACATTTTTCTTCTTTTTTAAGGTTGATTAATATTTTGTTAATGAATATACCACATTTTGCTTATCCATTCATCTGGGTTGCTTCCACATTTTGGCTATTGTGAATAGTGTTGTCAGTTGGATTTTTGTGAATGAGAAGTGCCCTCAGCCACTGTTGAACACTAAATAGCTTGGAAATCAGCTTTTACTAAAGACTCAATCATGTTTCTTAACAAGCTCAACCTAAATTACAAAGCAAACTGTATATATGTGAAATTTTACTATCGTCAATTCATTTCGGCAACAATTTTTTTAAATCACAAACAATATCAAGTTGCTTTATATATTTCCTGTGCTGTCCAAAAATACAAGTAAAATGTCTATTACCATACAAATTTCCAGCATATGTCTTTTCTGAGCTCAAACTGCAGTACCTATGGAAGTTTCTGGACTTTACAGCAGTGAAAACATGGAGTCCTAAACACTGGACCACCAGGGAATTCTCAGTAATTAATATTCTTAAGTAATATTACCTATCTGTATTTGGCAATACCTGTGAAAAGATGTTTTTGAAAATGAAATACATGAAACTTTACTACAAATAAGCACTAACAAGAATATCTGGCAAAGTGGGGAAAAAAAAAATCTGAAATCACATTTGATGATAAGAAATAATAACTTTGAATTCCAAGTAAGTGAAATGTTATCCTCATCCCCTGCCCAAGAAGAAAAATTATTATTCTCATTACAAATAATTCTTTATAATTACTTGAGTTACAAAGCTTAATTACTACATTTTGAATTTCATGAAAAATTTTTGGAAAAAATTTTAATCTACTATTTTGTACCTACACAAAATCCTTGATTTTGCCACTTGGCCTGTAAAACCTGAAGTATTTACTATTTGGCCTTTACAGAAAAATTGCCAATCCCAGAAAGAAACAGAGAGAAAAGAGCTAAAGATCAAGTGTTCAGACATCTTGGAGAGTGTGGCATCTCAAAAACAAAGAGAGGAAAGTGTCTCAAACAAGAGAAAATGTTTCATTGTGTATTTTTTTTTTTCCAAAAATGTTTAAACATGAAAAGGAGGCTGCAACTAAAGTTTCTGAGTGACTCATTATGTAAGTGTGGAGAAGGCAATGGCAACCCACTCCAGTACTCTTGCCTGGAAAATCCCGTGGACAGAGGAGCTGCAGTCCATGGGGTCGCTAAGAGTCGGACACAACTGAAACAACTTAGCAGCAGCAGCATCATGTAAGTGAGGAAAGTCATTTAATGATGACAAGTTCATTAAATCATGTTTGATAGTAGCAGCCAAAGAAATATATCCAGAGCAAATAAAGTTGCTTAAGAGTATTAACCTTTCTGTGAGAACAGTTGCTCAGAGTTAAAGACCTCAAGAGCAATAATCAATTAAAAAACAAACGGGTATCAGTTGGCTTTCCTTGACTTATTTTTTGTAATATTAATAGCTTCTTGAGTTTTAATGAACATACCGTATAATTCACCCATTGAAAGTGTACAATTCAGAGTTATACAACCCCCACCAGAATCAATTCTTATTACCCCACAAAGAAATCTTGTACCCATTAACAGTCATTACCCATTCCCCAACAAGCACCCAGCCATAAGTAATCACTAATTTCTTTCTATCTCTATACATTTCCATATTATGAACATTTCATATAGATGGAATCATACTGTGTATTGTCCTTTGTGACTGACTTCTTTCAGTCAGCATAAGGTTTTCAAGGTTCATTTACAGTGTATCATTTGTTTTCCATCTGTTGGCTATTACGAATAATGCTACTGTGGACATTCATGTGCAAGGTTTTGTGAGGACCTTTTTTTTGGTAATTTTCTTGGGTGTATATCTAGGACTCTGGGTTATATGATAGTATTATGTTTAAACTTTTGAGGAAGGCAAGGGAAAAAAAAGAACCTCTGTGCCTATTTTAAAAATTGGGCATTTGTCTTTTCACTTTCTTTTTATTTTTTAAATATCTATTTACTTATTTATTTATTGGCTGGCTGGGTCTTTGTTGCTGCAAGAGGTCTTTCTCTGGCTGGGTACTGGCTTCTCGTGGCAATGATCTCTCTTATTGAAAAGCACAGACCCTAGGCACATGGGCTTCAGCAGTTGCTGCATATGGCCTCAGTGGTGGAGGAGCATGGACTCTAGAGCAGTGGCTCACTAGCTGTGGTGCATGGGCTTAGTTATTCCTCGCCATGTGGGATCTTCCTGATCCAGGGGATCAGATCTGTATCTCCTGCAGCTCCTGCATTGGCAGGCAGATTTTTTACCACTGAGTCACCGGGAAAGTCCTGTCTATTCACTTTCTTGATGCTGTCTTTTTGAAGCACAAAAACATCTTAATTTTGATGAAGTCCAGCTCATGTTTTCCTTTTGTTGCTTGTACTTTTGGTATCATTTCTAATGAACCGTGGCTATTCCAGATCTTGAAGCTTTATGCCTTTGTTCTCTTTTAAGAGTTTTATAGGTTTAGCTCTTACAATTAGGGCTTGGATTATTGTGTTGATTTTTGTATGTGCTGTGAGGTAGGAATCCAACAGAATTCTTTTACATATGAATATCCAGTTGTCCCAGCACAATTTGTTGAAAAGACTATTGTTTGCCCATTGAAAATTGTCTTAGAATCTTGTTGAATTTTTCAACCATAAATATGAGGATTTATTTTTTGACTTTCAATGCTATTTCATTTAGATATAAGTACTTGAATCTTGATGAGTACACAGTTGTTGCTGATATCAGTCAGTTGTTTATTTGAAGAATCAATATAGAGTTTGAAGTGACTAAAGAATTACCACTAAGAGTAGTCTGTGTGAAACAACTACAAAAGAGAATATTTTCAATGAAGTTGTGAAAACCCTAATTCCATACAACCTGCAGTTGTGTTGAATAAGGTAAGTTAAATTGATGGTGGTACTGGTGGCTCAGTGGTAGAGAATTCACCTGCCAATGCAGGAGACATGGGTTTGATCCTTGGGTCAGGAAGATACCCTGGAAAAGGAAATGGCAACCCATTCCAGTATTCTTGTCTGGGAAATCCCATGGACAGAGGAACCTGGCAGGTGACAATCCATAGTGGCACAAAAGAGTCAGAAACGACTTCATGGCGAAAACAACAACAAACGAGGAGAAAAAACTTATTTGGACAGATTTACAAAGCTTTGGAAAATGTAAGGTGTTTAAAGCCTTGTAAATATTTGAATTTATCATGTGTCATCTTATTAACAGCATCAAGAGTGAACTTTATTTCCTCTTCTGGATTTAACCATCATGTGTTTCAGGAATTTTTTTTCAGAAATATACCTGAATATCCTCACTTGCTATACCACATCGAAGTTTGATGGCTTAGTAATGGTAAAATGTTATTGTGATTATTTGAGCTCTGGACTAAGATGGAAACTTTTTTTAATGGTGGTAAAATACATATAACATAAAATTTAATATTTGGCCAATTTTTTTGTGTACCATTCAGTGATATTAAGCACAATCATCACCACTATCCATTTCCAAAATGTGTTTCATCTTGCAAAATTGAAATGCTATACCATTAAACAATAATTCCCCATTCCCTTCACTCCAGCCCCTGAAAACTACATTGTACTGTCTCTATGAATTTAACTACTTTTGGTACCTCTTAAAAGTAAAATCATACAGTATTTGTCTTTTTGTGACTGGCTTATTTCACTTAGCATAATATCCTCAAGGTTCATTCATGTTGTAGCACGTGCACATTTTTCTTCTTTTTTAAGGTTGATTAATATTTTGTTAATGAATATACCACATTTTGCTTATCCATTCATCTGGGTTGCTTCCACATTTTGGCTATTGTGAATAGTGTTGTCAGTTGGATTTTTGTGAATGAGAAGTGCCCTCAGCCACTGTTGAACACTAAATAGCTTGGAAATCAGCTTTTACTAAAGACTCAATCATGTTTCTTAACAAGCTCAACCTAAATTACAAAGCAAACTGTATATGTGTGAAATTTTACTATCGTCAATTCATTTCGGCAACAATTTTTTTAAATCACAAACAATATCAAGTTGCTTTATATATTTCCTGTGCTGTCCGAAAATACAAGTAAAATGTCTATTACCATACAAATTTCCAGCATATGTCTTTTCTGAGCTCAAACTGCAGTACCTATGGAAGTTTCTGGACTTTACAGCAGTGAAAACATGGAGTCCTAAACACTGGACCACCAGGGAATTCTCAGTAATTAATATTCTTAAGTAATATTACCTATCTGTATTTGGCAATACCTGTGAAAAGATGTTTTTGAAAATGAAATACATGAAACTTTACTACAAATAAGCACTAACAAGAATATCTGGCAAAGTGGGGAAAAAAAAAATCTGAAATCACATTTGATGATAAGAAATAATAACTTTGAATTCCAAGTAAGTGAAATGTTATCCTCATCCCCTGCCCAAGAAGAAAAATTATTATTCTCATTACAAATAATTCTTTATAATTACTTGAGTTACAAAGCTTAATTACTACATTTTGAATTTCATGAAAAATTTTTGGAAAAAATTTTAATCTACTATTTTGTACCTACACAAAATCCTTGATTTTGCCACTTGGCCTGTAAAACCTGAAGTATTTACTATTTGGCCTTTACAGAAAAATTGCCAATCCCAGAAAGAAACAGAGAGAAAAGAGCTAAAGATCAAGTGTTCAGACATCTTGGAGAGTGTGGCATCTCAAAAACCAAGAGAGGAAAGTGTCTCAAACAAGAGAAAATGTTTCATTGTGTAAAAAAAAAGGTAAAGACAAAGATTCAACTTTTGGATTTGACAGTATGGGAATTGATGGTTACCTTGGTGATTGGTTTCAGCATGGTGGTAGCACACAAGATAGAGAAGACAAGGTAAAAAAAAGTAAATATAATGCATCTCAAAATGTTTAGTATTTGCCTGATACATAGTGTGTACAACAATTATCACTGAAGCAGAAATTGTCGATGCCCAGCCACATCCCTCACCTCCACTATTTCAGAAATGTCAATGTAACTTTAGTTTATGCAGATGTTCTTGATTTTATTTGCCCCAAAAACGTTTCTGGCTGCTATAGTTTGCTCTACTTACATGCAACAGGCCAGAGTTGCTAGAAAGCCTTCAACAGTGATCAACAGTAGTAGTTATATAAATAATTCTCCAGCTCTCTGGCCCCTCAAATGCAGTAACTAATATAAGTGTTCTCTAGTTTTCCTGAGCATCCTGAGAAGAATTAAGAATGGGAAAACCTGGTACTTGTGCAATTTGAAACAACCACTCCCCCGAAATTTGATTCTTAATCATGTTGATGCTGGGAAAGACTGAAAGCAAAAGGAGAAGAGGGTGGCAGGGGATGAGAGGGTTAGATAGCATCACTGACTCAATGGACATGAATTTGAGCAAACTCTGGGAGACAGTGGAGGGCAGAGGAGCCTGGCATGCTGCAGTCCACGGGGTCCTAAAGAGTCTGTCATGACTTAGCCACTGAACAACAAAAATCATGATACCACAAGTGACAGTGAAGATTTGAATTGATCATGGCCAGACGTTAACGTTCTCCAACTCAGGCTGAAAAATGGCTCCAAAGTGAGACACAGAATTGAAACTATTTATATCCACATGGATTACTATCAACATGGACATAATTTTATTATTTCATTGTCATCTTCAACATTACTACTATTTCAGAACCATTCAACCAGAAACAGAAAAATTGCAACTTTCCGTTTCAGAAATTTCTCAAAGTCCCGTTTTAATGAACATTGAACTATTCAACTTTTCTATAGATGTCTTAATTTTATTTATTTATTTGCCATGCCACTCAGCTTGTGGAATCTTAGTTCCTCCGCCAGGAACTGAATCCCAGGCCCCTTGAAGTGGAAGCTCAGAGTCCTAACCGTCGGACTGCCAGGGAATTCCCTATTTATTTTTACTGAGGTATAGTTGATTTGAAATGTTTGTGGTAATTTGTTAAAGCAGCAATAAAAACTGTACACACTCAAGACTCTTAAAAACCTTTGCCTTGCTGTGTCTGCTAATCTTAACCTACTATATCATGATTCTTACCCAATCCCAATCAAGCCTCCTAAACTGAAAAAACTCTTTAGTCCAGACCCCAAAATCTTATAAATATCCCAAATTACCCTTGGAAATGCTACTGAAACCATCAAGGTACTAGTCTCTTTTACTAGTAAGCAATAAACTCAGCTTTGACTTATCAGCACATCATTTTGGTGATATATTTGGGGGTGCCAACATTTGACAGTTGTTTTATTCATTGCCTAGAACAGTACTTGGTATAAAGTAGGTGTTTAATAAACAAAACATTAGATAAATAATGAATAATTTATTTGAGTTTCTTGATGCAGAATAATATTTATGTAGGTATGACTTAGCAATTCATATATCTAGAAGTGGCTTTCAGAAAATCAGTTTAAAGACTGAAAGCAATCTTGTGCATGGGTGTTTATATAAATTTTATTCATAATCATTAATGTAGAAACCACCCAAATGTTCTTCAACTGATGAATGCCTAAACAGTCTTGTGTTATAGTAATAGAATACTACTCAGCAACAAAGAGGGGTAAATTACTGAGATATGCAAAGACAATAGATAGATCTCAAAGGCATGTCTTGTGCATGGGTGTTTATATAAATTTTATTCATAATCATTAATGTAGAAACCACCCAAATGTTCTTCAACTGATGAATGCCTAAACAGTCTTGTGTTATAGTAATAGAATACTACTCAGCAACAAAGAGGGGTAAATTACTGAGATATGCAAAGACAATAGATAGATATCAAAGGCATGCTAAGTGAAGGAAGCCAGATCTAAAAGGCTACTTACTATATGATTCCATTCGTGTGATATTCTGGAAAAGGTGATGTATAGGGACAGAAAGTACATCAGTGGTTGACAGGAACTGGGATTGAACTGAGGGGTTCATTATACAGGAGCAAGAGGAAATGATTAGGGGTAGGGGTAAAGGAAATGTTCTATATCTTGATTAGGGTGGTGGTCACATAGCTGCACACATTTGTTAGAAGTCAAAATCAAACATTGAAAAGGATAAATTTTACTGTGTATAAATTTTATTATTTTAAAAAATATTTGACTGATTCATTTATAGCTGCCCTGGGTCTTCGTTGCAGCACTGTGTCTTCATTGCTGCTCTGCGGCTTTCTCCAATAGTAGAGAGTGGGGGCTACTCTTTGGTGGGATTTCTCTAATTGCAGCGAGCTGGACTACTCTTCCTTGCAGACCCCGGAATCTAGGCACATGTGAGGGCTCAGCAGTTATGGCTCAGAGGCTTAGCTGCCCTGTGGCATGTGGGATTCTCCCCATCAGGGATCGAACCCATGTCCCCTGCATTAGCAGGGAGATTCTTAACCACTAGATCACCAGAGAAGCCCCTATTTTTTCAACTTTCTTATTGAACTATAGTTGATTTACAATGTTGGGTTGGTTTCTAGTGTTCAGCAAAGGGATTCAGTTTTATATATATGTTTTTTCACTGTATGTCAATTATACCTCTACAAAAATCTGACTTAAAAAAACCCCAGAACTCTACTAAGAATTGCTGTTGCAACAATGTATACTGAATACTTTGTTCAAATATTGTCTGTTAATAAAATAGTCATATTTTTCTCAGAGATTTCTTTCTCTTAAATTTTTATGGTTGGTATTTTCTGTTATTACGCCAATCAGTCCAGTTGACTTACATTGCTCTAGAATATGAAGACAGAAAATTCATCTTGTTAAAATGGATGCATCTGATTCAAATGTTATGAGTTGAGAAATAATTTTAGGAATTTTTTCTCTCACTGCTAAAAGGGAAGGACATCCTTATTTGAAGAAAAATGCCAAAGAAAAGTCCACCCCTATCCGCCCTTTTAGTTGTTAAGTAAGGTCTCATTTATATCAAAAAACTGTCATGATACCTTATGAAAAAAAAGGCATATTATCTTTTAATTTAGCCAAACATTTACTCCAAAATAAATAAAGGAATTTTCTTGTAAAATTTTATCGTCAATGCTTTAATACTTCTTAAATTATTGTGTAAAATGATAATCTTTCTTGTTGTCATTCTTCATCATCACTCCTTTCCTATGTGGACTTGTAAATCTGCGTAGGCAAAATGAAATTGGTACTACATCTATGGAGGCAATTTAACAATCTTTATTCAAACTGAAGGGACTTCCCAGGTCCCTCAGTGGTGAAAGAATCCTTCTGCCAAAGGCAAGGGGCTCAGGAGACTCAGGCTCCATCCCTCAACTGTGAAGATTCTCTGGAGGAGAAAATGGCAACCCACTCCAATATTCTTGCCTGGAGAATCCCATGGACAGAGGAGCTTGATGGGCCACAGTCCATGGGGTCCCAAAGAGTCAGACAAGACTTAATGACTGAGCATGCATGCATTCATTCAAATTGAAAATACCTTTCCATCTAAAGATTATGGTCTAATGAGTTACTGGTATAGTTGTCTATCTTGTGAGATTATTAGTTGCAGCTTAGTTTGTAATTTAGTAATGGCTTGGCAGCAATCTAAATGTTCACCTGTAAGGGGTTGATTAAATTATTATATTTGCATATAATGAAATAGTATACTGTCCTTAGGAAGAATGAGGCAGTCAAACTACTGCACAATTGCACTCATCTCACACGCTAGTAAAGTAATGCTCAAAATTCTCCAAGCCAG
>SJYX01001212.1:298683-339990 GCA_006410675.1 Oreotragus oreotragus | reverse complement strand
ATGTGTATAAGAGACAGGGATGAGATGGCTGGATGGCATCATGGACTCAATGGGCGTGAGTCTGAGTGAACTCCAGGAGTTGGTGATGGACAGGGAGGCCTGGTGTGCTGTGATTCATGGTGTTGCAAGGAGTCGGACACGACTGAGCAACTAAACTGAACTGAAGACTAGAACAAATGGACAAGTTGTTATTACAGAAGCAAATGTAACTATTATAAAACTAGTATTGAGAAATGTTAGAAATTTAAAGAGCTGGGAGAAGAGAAAAGAAGGTAGAAAGTAGTATAAATATACTGACTACTTCATTTTATCTCTAGAGGTACAGAAGCTACAAGACACATGTACAGAAATATCCGCTGCTGCATTATTTGTAAAACAAAATATTGGTAATAACATAAATGAGTATCAGTAAGAAACTGGATAAATACTTTGAGTGTATATCTAAACAAGAGAACAAAGTGTCCATTAAAAGCATCAGGCTATTTTCTAAACTGATAAGGAATAATGTCCAAGACATAATGTTAAATTGAACAAAAATCATTTTGCAGAGCAGTGAGGAGAGAATGCTGCAGAAGGAAGGAAGCAAACGAGAGAAGATGGTAGAGAAAGAAAGAAAAGTTGATAGGGTCTCTGGAAAATCATGCATGAAGTTATAAATGACATATCACTCTATAACAGAACCTGCTCTTGAAGGGGGACATGGGAAACCGAGTTATGGGAATGAGAGAAAGATATGCTTTCCAGTGTACACATGTGTATGCCTTTTGAAATGTGCATATGCTGCATATGTACGTGCTGAGTTGCTCAGTCGTGTCTGACTCTTTGAGAACCCCATGGACTGTAGCCTGCCAGATTCCTCTGTCCATTGAATTTTCCAGGCAAGAATACTGGAGCTGGTTGTCATTTCCTACTCCAGGGGATCTTCCCAACTCAGGGATTGAACACATGTGCCCTGCATCAGCAGGTGGCTTCTTTACCACTGAGCTACCTAGGAAGCCCCGTATATACTGTGTGAACTATCTAATCAAAAAAGATGAATTAAATAATTTTGTTGGTCAAACATTACATGTTTGGCCTGTCTCAGAATAGTTTAATGAACTAGAAGGGGATAAAGACAGCCCAGAAATCTTCCCTGGATATAATAAAGGTCAAGGAACCCTGTTTGGATAAAATTGTGTGCTGGAGAGTCGTATGTGTGCAAAGATCTACATCAGGTCAACAAGAAAAAGGTCAAGTAACTTCATCCAACAAACACAAAGCAAAAACAAGACCCAAAGGGACACAGGCAGAGCATTTCCTATTAGGGCAAATGAATAAAATGGCCAACTTGACACTTTACTCCATTCTATACACGGAGCCCCGGTGAGCTGCTAAGCAGTTTGAGGTAATCACAGAAAAAGGGTTCCCTTGATACTAAAATGAAACCCATTCCCACTCTCACATATTGTCTCCTGGAGATCACCATGGAAACCCAGGCTGGTCAGGCAACCACAACTAATCAAAGACAGATTTGTTCTAACTTCTTTACTGTTTTCCTGTATGAAACCTAGAGACACCTCTGCTCTGAGAAGTACCGTATCTCTGGATCCCAGAAGGGCTATCTTCGCTTTCCTGTTTTGATTGCTTCCATCCAATAAATGGTTTTGCTTTAAAGACTTCTGTGTCAAATATTTAATTTGATTGGCTCCACAAAGGTTAAAAGGAAATAACAAATGGGGTTCAGTGCTAAAAGATATGAGTTATCTCAGTAACTCAGACCTAACTGGCCATCTGTTGGAAATTGCTATAGTTATTTGGCCCCACTCCATCTCTAGAGAGCTGTTTGATTTAGGATTTTGTGGAGGTACAGGAGTGACTGAAACCCTTTTATGAAATGAAAGCCACACATAGTTTACCATACACTTAACCACTTAGCTTTAGCATAATTATATAAAACTCAATATAATGAAGATGGGGTTATAAAATAAATACCCTATCTCTATTCATAAAGATGTAATGAAACTCCTTATTTCAGCTAAAGAATTTAGCTAAAAATCTATTGGTTTGGTTTGGATATTTCCACTTATACTTTTTAATTTTCATTTTATTCTCAATAGCATTTTGTCCCACCTTTATCTGCACTGGTATGTCACTTCATTAGTGTATCAGTGACCTTATTACTTGAAAAAAATCATTTCTCCTAAAGATAATTGCTTATATTTCACTATAGAATCTGAGTTTTTACCAACTGTACTTTTAAGGAGACTTCAGTTTCCTTTCTGCTCTCAAATGTGACTGCCACTGGTTACTTATGATGAGTGAGTGATCTGACAGATTTTCCAGCCTAGGTTAGGCACTCTGCATTTCCTGCCTACTTGCCTCATTTTGCCCTGGAGGCCAAGAAGGGAAATATTGTATCTTGGGTCCCAACAGAACTGTCTATTTGAAGTCTGAAGTAAAACATAATCCCCATAGGGATGAACAACAGAGTCTGGTACTTGCTGTATAAAAGTATGAAACGGCATTACCTGTAATCTGTATAAAGATACTGTGGCTATTACTATTTAGCTATTGTGTACATTATTAAAAAAGTTAATGAAATATCCATTTAAAGTGTCCAAGTTGTCCATTTCTTTCTGTGTAAACAGATATAACCATAGCCAAAACTTAATCCATTTACTGGCTATGTAATATTTCATCTAAATACTAATATTTTAATAAAACAGTTATTAGATAAATACACATATACACACGTGTGTGTGTGTAGCTTTGGGAAGCAAAACTAGAAAATCTCATTTTAATCTTTGGTTATCAAAAACTCTATACTGTTATGGTTCGATTTATCAGGGGTAAAACGGAAATTTAGGATAGAGATGGAAAACTCCGTTCCACATTTGAGCACCGTTTCTATGCTGACTCAGTGTCACCTTCATTTAAAAGGGGAGTCACAAAAATTACTCTTCCCATCATGGATCATTTGTCTTTTACCTGCATGGAACAGCGATCATTTAATAAAAAACAAAACATCTCATACCTGACTGCAGATCAAAATGTCTTATCATATTTTAAAAGAGCAAATTATATCTAGGGTAAAAGTGTTGAATTCCTGAATAGCACGTTCAGTCTTTGTGGTGACTTTTTAGTATAAATCACACATTTTCAGGTGTTACCATAAATTTCCATGCTTTCTTTTATTCATTCATACTTGCTTTACAAAGTATAAGATAAACACTTAGCTCTAACGGTTTTCTTAGTGTAAGTTATTGGAATGATCAGTGTTCTTCACAAACTGGAAGTTGAAAAGTAGAATGGGGAAATATGTGCGGGTGTTTTGAATGATGTCACCAAGACCGTAACATAGATTGTTCCTGACTTCACTCCCTGTCACAAGAGGAACAACTAAAAATTATTCAAGAACAAGACACCAGACTGCATTAGAAGGTAATGTTGACCACCTTGCCTCCTCCATGGTTCATCACAGCACCGCACAGAGAGGTCTCCTCAGAGTGTCTGGCTCCTCCAAGAAGAAAAGAGACCCCAGGGGAACACTCGGGCCTCCCCTTGCTTTGTGGGAACCACTACTCAGATCTTAGCCCACAGAGGATTACATAGGAATCTGTAGGGCTCAGCCACTGGGAATCTGACTGTTACACAGAAGGGAAGAGGGGCTTGCAACAACCAGCACAGGGATGTTTACAGACTGGGTTTGTACTTGCAGTGTGTATGTAGTTATCCCAACCCACAAATCTGCTCATTTGCAAAACCAGCTTGGCAGCACACTCTGACCAAGAGACTCAGTAGGGAGCAGATCTGCTTGATTCAGATCCTCAAACAAGGAGTGCTGCCATCTCTAGGGCCCACGTGCAGGCAAGGCACTAAGTCACACCCTGCCTGGCCAGAGGGGCTGGTGAGAACACCACGAAAGGGTTCAGCCCAGTGGTGCTCAGGCACAAAGGCAGGTGGGCAAAGCTGATCACTCCCAGAGCAGAGCCAGTACTGGGTATGGAGAATTTTCATGCTACACATGTGCAGGGGAAATCATTTATAGCCAAGGCTGAGGGTAGCTCTTGAACCCTTCCTACCCAAAGAACCTATCTGCAAAATTGAGAGTTGCCTTAGATTGGCCCCTCTCCTTCCCAGCCAGGTAAGGAAGCTGAGACAGAGTTCCACCTACCTTCTGTGGCTCCTGGCACCATGATCAGAAGGGCTGACAAGAACATGTGGAATCTGTCTGTGCAGCCCAACAGTACTCAAGCCAAAAAAGGGCAACCAGAGAACATAGTTAGAACAAAACCAGGGGATTTGATCAGCAAGGGAATCTGTGGCACAGGTCAGCTTGAGTCAAAACCACCAGGAGCTTTACCAGTTTTAAAGCTGCTTCTTCTATTGTACCTGGACAGGGAAACTGATTTGTAGCCCAACTCATTACTAAGTATGGTTTCCGGCATGCCTAATTAGGGAAGCTTACCAGAGCACATGGGGAACTGCGTACTCAACAGTCCTGGTTACAGTGGCACTTGAGCCAAGACCACAGCCCATGGCTTTCCCCATCTGCACAGCAAAACCAGTGGCCTCACCTGACCCAGGAATTCAGTGCACACTCTTCCCTGATTTGGGTCACGGAACAACAAGCTGTGCTGGTCCACGGTTTCATCCTGCTGCTCTGTTAGTGGAGGGAATCTAATTCACAGCTCCTTCTACAACTGAATATAGTGCTCAGTCTCAACCACCTAGTGAGCCTGTCCAGAGAATCCAGGCAATGGCAAGGTTCACACCACTGCATCAGCCTCACTGTGATAGGGAACTGAGCCAGCAGTCCTGCGCAGCTGTTCTCAGCCAGTGGCACACTCCCAGTCCTCCATCTCTGAGACTGAATGATATGCTTCACCAAAATATAGACCATAATAGTAGACCCCACCTGCCTAATGAGAGTATCAGCAGAAACACCCAAACTGAATTGATTGCTGAAGATTCATTTCTGCCAAAGCAAACCTATAAAGTCTGGAAAAAGAACCCCATTGCTCGAATATACAGATATCGATGTAAGGAACCAAGGATCATGAAAAGCCAGGTAAATATGACACCACCAAAGGAGACAGTGTGCTCAGAAGCGCAGTGGCATCTGCCTCTTTGCAACCTCATGGACTGCAGCCCTCCAGACTCTTCTGTCCATGGGATTCTCCAGAAGAGAAAAGTAGAGTGGGTGGCCATTTTCTCCTTCAGGGAATATTCCAGATCCAAAGATCAAACCCACGTTTCTTATGTCTCCTGTACTGGCAGGTAGATTCTTCACCACTAATGCCACCTGGGAAGCCCACCAAACGAGACTAATTAAGCTTTAATAACTTACCTTTGAAGAAAAGCTATGACAAGCCTAAACAGCATATTAAAAAGCAGAGACATTGCTTGGCCACAAAGGTTTGCTTATGTACAGCGAAAGAAGCCATCATTAAAATGAAAAGAAGACTTACAGAACAATAAAAAATGCTTTAAAACCATATATCTGATAAGGAGTTGATATCGAAAATATATTAAAAATTCATACCATTCATGTGCAAAATATCACGGCAAATGATCTGAAAAGACATTTTTTCCAAAGAATATATATTAAATGGCAATGGGTACATGAAAATACAGTCATCAGAGCAATGAAAATTTAACCATAATGGGATGTGTTACTATATACCTGTTGGAAAGTCCATCATCAAAAGAGAGATAGCAAATGCTAGTATGGATGTGGAGAAAGGGAACCCTTGCAATGTTGTTGCAATGTAAGGACTATCACCTGGCCTAGCAATTCCACTTCTGGTAACATAGTCAAATAAAACAGAGACATTAACTCTAAACGATATCTGCACCCAATGTACATGGCAGCATGATTTACAGTAGACATAGAAACAACCTAAATATTTGTTGATGGATAAAGAAGTTAGAGTGCATATATACATACCTTCCCGACACAGGAATCGAACCAGGGTCTCCTGCATTGCAAGCAGACTTTTTACCACATATACACACACAATGAGCTATTCCTCAGTCATAAAAAAATAAGGAAATTCTACAATTTGTAAAAACATAGATGAACTCTGAAGATATTATGTGAAGTGAAATAAGTCAGAAATACAAATATTGTATGATCTCACTTATATGTGGAATCCAAAAACAAAAACAAATTCACAGAAAAAAATCAGACACGTGGTTATCAGGTGAGTAGGGCAGGAGAAGGAAAATTGGAGGAAGATGGCCAAGACATGTAACAGTCCTGTTGTAAGATAAATTAGTGCTAGGAAATAAACACACAATAGTATGACTGTAGTTACCATTGCTTTATGCTGTACAGAAAAATTGTTGAGAGTAAATCTTACGAGTTCTCATCTGAAAGATTTTATTTTATTTTTTTTTCTTCTTTTTATACTTTATGAGATGACAGATGTTAGTTGACCCTATCACTTCAAAAATGTAAATCAAATCATTATGCTGTAGGCTTTAAACTTACATAGTGATGTATGTCAATTATTTTTCAGTAAAACTCGGGGGGGGGAATGTTAAGTATTAATGCACGAAGCTATCTTTAAAGTAAGAATACTATTCACTTTGCGTTCTAAGAGAATTGTTTGAATATTTCTAAAATCAGCTGACTTTGAGTACCTCAAAAAAGAAATCATGGGATAGACCTAATCTAACCCCTCGAGTACCACAAAAGCAGAGTTTTCTGTGCTGGTGGCAGAAAAGGAAGTCATTCAAAGTACAAGAAGGATTTGATGCACTGATGGTTTTGAAGATAGAAGGGGCCACATACAAGAACTGGAGAGTGGCTTCTAGTTGTTGACAGCAACCTCTGGGCAATAGCCAGAAAATAAATGAAGATCTCAGTTCTACACATGCAAGGAACTGGATTCTAAAAGTAATGTGAATGAGCCTGGAAGTGGATTCTTCTCATATCCTTCAGGTGAGTCCACTATGGCCAGCCTCTTGATTTTGGTCTGTGAATGACTCCAACTGCCCAGACATCTGACATACAGAACTGTGAGCCAATAAATGAATGTTGCATTATGCTGCTGAGTGTGTGGTAATGTGTAGTACGTCAATACAAGACGAATACACCAGTTTCTGAAAGGAAAAAAAAAATTAAAAACATGAGTTAGGGTTTTTTAGTCTCTGGAAAGAAAATGCAGATTATGTTTTTCCATCATTCACATTTATACCTTCTCATATCAAACACTGCGTCTGGACAAAATAAGAAGCTAGTTTATTTGGCAAGCAGAAATAAATATAAATTACCTGATTCTCAGAGCAAATATTAAGGCAAATTCAGGCAATTATATTCCTTTTCTTTCTATGTCAATGTTCTATTGATGATGACAACAAATACACAGACTCCTAGGATCAGGGAGGGAAAGAAAAAGGAAAACTATAAAGCCAAATAGAAAACTAAATCAGAAAGAAGGCTTATGAGAAAATATGAATAGAATCATAAGAATTAAAACTTTAGTAGGAGTTTTAATGAGAGACCTCTGGGATAACATTAAACTCAGCAACATTCACATTGTAGGGGTCCCAGAAGGAGAAGAGAGAAATGACCTGAGAAAAATATTTGAAGAATTAATAGCTGAAAACTTCCCTGACATAGGAAAGGAAATGGCTATCAACAAAGTCCAGGAAGCACAGAGTCCCAGGCATGATAAATCCAAGGAGGAACACAGTGAGACACATAGCAATCGAAAGTTCACAAATGGATAAATAGACAATAATAGCCATTGTTTGCCATATCAATGACTTGAGAAAATTGTAAGGTTATAGTATATATTAAAAGAAAGTGAGAAGTTATTAAGGAAGCAATATGAAATAATCTCTATTACAGAAAAAATATTTACTGATAAGGAAAATAAAAACCAGAGTCAACCAAGTGAATATTGCTAATAAAATTGAGAATTCAAGACTTGTTTGTTTCTGTAATTCTATTATATGCACTGAAAAAACTGACCTCATAACATCTATGTGACAAAAATTTTGTTCCAATACATTTTGCAATGGAGGAATTAGCTAATCAGATAGAAAATGAATAGAGACACTGTTGCCTGAAAATAAAAAATTTCTTTTAATTTTTTGGACTGTTTCTAATTGTACAAACCATCATATCAGTGCCCAAAGAGAAAAATAATACTTGATAAGAATTATTCTTTCTGACATAACTTGGACCTTGGAGCAATGGAGATTATTAGAAGACATTTGGAACTTTTTCCTGCCTTTAGAGTCTACTGAGGAAAAATCTGAGGACCGGAAAACCTTAGTTTTAACCTAGTTTCCATTTAGTCATTGTGCAACATTGAACTTCGCCTTTTTAGTTTGCATCTTTACTAAAACGAACATTGTTACACCAGATAGCTCTCTCCAAATATACTCTTCTTGTTACACAACTTTCACTAAATAAATTCAAAGATGTGGAAATCACAGTAATTATCCAAGTGATTTGATTAGTATAGTCTGCCTATTTAGGTGACCTGGGTGAATATAATTCCTTTTTCTTAAATAGAATTTTTAAATGTGCATGTTAGTCATGTAATTCTTGAAATTATCCTTTCAACTACTTCTGGATAGATAGCATCAGACACAGAGCAGTTCAGCCATTCAAGAAGTTATGCTTCTGCCCTGCCTGCGATAATTAGAAATTTTTTCTTTTATAAATGTCTGAATTAATTATACTTCTTATGGTATCTACAGTCCTATCTTTATACACACCCCCATTTGCTTACTTTTGCCATTGAAACCATGTAGAAGTGAATACCTTCTATATTAACTATAATATACCTAACCCATGTATGGTTCTCTCTGAAACTGAGGTTTCATTTGCTAAAAAAAGAAAAAGAAAAAGCCAAGGGAAAATAAACACCTGTCTTTTTGTGAGTTCATTGCTAATTGTATGTTCAATACAGAAAATGCATATTTACCCGTGTGACAATAAGTAACTTGAAGAATAAACATTTATAATTCCTAGATATAAACTGTAAACTTTATCATTCAATTAATTTATTTTTTGAGCTGTTATTTAGAAATGGTGAACTCTTGAAGTAATCAGAGCTTATCTGGAATAATTAGATGATATGTCCACATAAGTTCATTAGTCTCCAGAGAAAACAGAAGGGCAAACTGGAGGTACGCAGTCACTGGAGCAACGCTGTCAGATCAAGCAACAGGGATACATTCTTGTCCGAGGTACAAAGCCAAGCAAAGTCAATGTGCCTGAGCAAAATGTTCTAGACCATTCTGTTCAGTGCCCAGTAGAATTAAATTGCAAGTCACATGTATAATATTTAAATTTCCAGTAGTCAAAAGTAGAATAAGCTGAAGTTAATTTAGAAATATACTTATTCAAACAAATATATGCATATTACCTTAACATGTAATCGATACTTTAAAAACTGAAATATTTTGTATTTTTGTACTATTAATAAGTTTTTAAATCCAGTGTCCATTTTACAATTGCAGCATAGTTCCATTTGGATTAGATACTCGTAGAGTACTTGATAGCTACATATAGCAATGATTGTAATAGGTGGCAGAGGTCTAGACAACAGTCAAGACCACCCATATTAATTATGCTCTTCCTCACTAAACTGCTACACACATATCACATTTTCCCACTTCTAATATCAAACAAAGATAACATCCCAAATATTTATGTATGTTGAAGCACGTTGTCCCCTTACCCTAGGTAGACACACATAGAAAAGTTTTCTGCCTTTATTCACTGGCCATCTTACTTTAGATACATAAAAGATAATTTTATGAACATTGGAGTACACATGTCTCTTTTAATTCTGGTTTCCTCAGTGTGTATGCCCAGCAGTGGGATTGCTGGGTCATAAGGCAGTTCTATTTCCAGTTTTTTAAGGAATCTCCACACTGTTCTCCATAGTGGCTGTACTAGTTTGCATTCCCACCAACAGTGTAAGAGGGTTCCCTTTTCTCCACACCCTCTCCAGCATTTATTGCTTGTAGACTTTTGGATTGCAGCCATTCTGACTGGCGTGAAATGGTACCTCATTGTGGTTTTGATTTGCATTTCTCTGATAATGAGTGATGTTGAGCATCTTTTCATGTGTTTGTTAGCCATCTGTATGTCTTCTTTGGAGAAATGTCTATTTAGTTCTTTGGCCCATTTTTTTATTGGGTCATTTATTTTTCTGGAATTGAGCTGCAGGAGCTGTTTGTATATTTTTGAGATTAGTTGTTTGTCAGTTGCTTCATTTGCTATTATTTTCTCCCATTCCGAAGGCTGTCTTTTCACCTTGCTTATAGTTTCCTTTGTTGTGCAGAAGCTTTTAAGTTTAATCAGGTCCCATTTGTTTATTCTTGCTTTTGTTTCCAATATTCTGGGAGGTGGGTCATAGAGGATCCTGCTGTGGTTTATGTCAGAGAGTGTTTTGCCTATCCCCCAATGTTCATCGCAGCACTGTTTATAATAGCCAGGACATGGAAACAACCTAGATGTCCATCAGCAGATGAATGGATAAGAAAGCTGTGGTACATATACACAATGGAGTATTACTCAGCCATTAAAAAATCATAGAGGATCCTGCTGTGGTTTATGTCAGAGAGTGTTTTGCCTATCCCCCAATGTTCATCGCAGCACTGTTTATAATAGCCAGGACATGGAAGCAACCTAGATGTCCGTCAGCAGATGAATGGATAAGAAAGCTGTGGTACATATATACAATGGAGTATTATTCAGCCATTAAAAAGAATATATTTGAATCAGTTCTAATCAGATGGATGAAACTGGAACCTATTATACAGAGTGAAGTAAGCCAGAAAGAAAAACACCAATACAGTATACTAACACATATATATGGAATTTAGAAAGATGGTAATGATAACCCTGTATGAGAGACAGCAAAAGAGACACAGATGTATAGAACAGTGTTTTGGACTCTGTGGGAGAGGGTGGGATGATTTGGGAGAATGGCACTGAAACATGTATAATATTATATATGAAATGAATCGCCAGTCCAGGGTCAATGCATGATACTGGATGCTTGGGGCTGGTGCACTGGGACGACCCAGAGGGATGGTACAGGGAGGGAGGAGGGAGGGGGGTTCAGGATGGAAAATACATGTATACCTGTGGCAGATTCATGTTGATGTATGGCAAAACCAATACAATATTGTGAAGTAAAAAAAAAAAAGATAATTTTATGATTTAATGGTCTTATTTGACTCTTGAAATAGTAATCTTCCACTCATAAACTGAGATTCACAAATAAGATTTTATTTTTCTATAATTCGTGTCTGTTTCTAGAGTTTCATTATTTCTGAGTCATTAGTTTGCTTCAATCAGTTATCATTGGGCACCTGCTATGTGCTAAATTTTGTAATAAGCAATAGGAATGCTTGTTCCTCTCTTGGAGCACATATTCTCATGGAAGGGACCAAGTAATTGTGTGTAATGTATGGTATGCTGCAAAACAGAAAGTTAATTCTTTCTCTCTAGGATGGAGTTTGAAGGCTAATAAAGATTAGGTACTTTCTAACAGTGCCTACAGCAAAGATAGTGTCTAGAACGGAGCAAATGTTTGGTTTTTCAATGAATAAATAACAGTAGAGGAAGGTAGCTCATCCCCTGTCAGGTACCCACTGAAATATAAACATCACCCCATCTGAAGTCTGCTATCATCACTCCCTCCAAATTGTCATCAACTGAGTTACCTGCTTCCCTGCGTCAATTGATACGTCTACTCCCTAGCCATACAGTCCATGCCATCCGCCACCAAGACTTCACCTCAGCCACACGTCCATTTGAGGTCTACTGCCTCTCACTCCATGGCACCTTTCAAGGAGCAGATACATACTTAGGTGGTCTTCCATGATTATTTGAGGTTACAGTATTTGATGGGACTACCTGGGATTGCTGAGTGCTTCTAGGTTTCTAAATGAAAATTGGAGCAGATTCACTATTATTTTCAGATACACACATGTAGTTGGCATCATCTCTTTCTCCCTTCTCAATTGTGTACCAGGCAAGGAGTAGGTATCAAGGCACAGATCTTAGAACTCTCAACCACATATAACTTTCTTACCAACCCATCTTACTAAGAGAGGATTTTGATCTCACCTTCTGCAGGGACAGAACAGGGAGTTGTTGATAAATCATTAAATGAAATATTTTAGTACAGCTTCTTAAACGATGCATGGTTTTCCTTTAAAATCAATCACATTCAACTTGCGGAATCTTATGCTTTAGAAAATGGTACTGTTTTTCTTTCTCTTTTATCTGTAATGGCTGAATTTTTTAATATGCTAAGGATAAATAGGTGGATAAAACCAGCAAAACAGAAAACCATGTTAACTCACACAAAATTTTTTTTACAAGGGGCTATACTTTCTACTCCAAAGAACAATGGATGAGAGAGAAACACACTATTCATTTGAACACAGTAATCTGCTGAGGAATACACAAAATATTCATATACCTTATATTCTTCCTTAATTTCTTTACCATATGTATTGTGCTATAAGTATATATTATGCTATACTCCTGGGTTTATGTGCTTTTCCCATTAAAAGTATTAAAAAACACAATCTAAATATGATAAAGATCAGAGGGTCTTTTGAAAGAAATGAAAGTGAATGTTACAGCTCCAAAGGAACAGATCTAAGGGAATCCATGGCCTGCGCCATCAGGACAAAATGGAAGAATAATTAAAACAAGAGATTAAATGGATGCTCTGAAAAAAAAAAATTAAATTAAAAAAAAAAAAGAAATGGATACACTAGAGCCATCGTCTGTTCTAAGGGGCACTGAAGTGTGCTTGTGGAAGACTGAGGGTGCAGACATAACGCTGCTGGCACTACTCAGCAACCAGTCTCATCTGCAGGACCAAGCAATAAATATATATGTCACTCTAGTGACCCAAATTTTACCTTCATAATAATGATGACCTTCCTTCCATTTCTTAAAGATACTACAAATATCACACTTCATTACATTTGGGCTTCCTTCGTGGCTCAGTACTAAAGAACCTGCCTGCCAAAGCAGGAGATGTAAGAGACGTGGCTTTGATCCCTGGTTTGGGAAGATCCCCTGGAGGAGGAAATGCCAACCCACTCCAGTATTCTTGCCTGGACAATTCCATGGTCAGAGGAGCCTGGCGGGCCAGTCCATGGGGTCTCAAAAGAGTCAGATACAACTGAGCAACTGAGCACACACATTCATATCAAGCAAACTTAATGCCTTTTTTCTGAAATAAATTGCAATGTTTATCTATATCTACTCTATCATTACTTTATATTATTTGGAATCTAAGTAATACACTTAGAGTAAGATGTTTTAGTACTTTAAGTTTTTATTAAGTCTTTTCCCCTATAAAATCATTTAGAATTTGAGTTCCACTGCAATACTATCTTTTTCATGAAATTCCATAATATGTTTATTTTTAAGAACATGTGTACCACATTATGGAAGAAATGACTCTATATTTAAAATTCTAATACATTTAATGATTTCCATTTTTGCAGCACTATACCCTTTAGGTCTATCCTTTTGAATTGGTCTAAAGCAGTACTACACAGTAAAGCTGTATTGTTTAAATAATAACTACCTCACATAATTTAGTTTGTAACCACAGAAATATAACCCTCAAAATGCTGGGTTTAGAACAACCATAATCTTTTCCTATTAATGTTTGACCCTTTATATCCATTCTGAAATGAGTCATTATCTTTTTAATGATTAAAAGCCATAGATTTTATGTTTTCATAAAATCTTGCAGTTGTTGAGATGATAAAGATGGTACTTGATCGTAATATGCCTGGGGTATGGTCAGGAGATGTAAAATAAGAAAGAAGAATGTGTACATAAAAGCATTAGTCATGGAGTGAGCAGAATAAGAAGAAATTATTTGCAACAGAAAGAAAAGGGAATATCAACAATATCTAGCCAGAGTTCTTATCTACTTGAAATGTCAGCAAATTCTGAGAAATGAGAAATAATGGTGACTCATGTCCCCCAGGGTAGCGCATACAAAAGTTTTTTGTTTGTTTATTTTAAGCTCCCGCGGGCCAGTGTCCAGAGCAGTGTGGCGCCCCGGTGCCAGCCCATGGGAAGGTGATCCAGGGCGGCAGGCCCATTCAAGCTCCTTTTGGCCCATAAACTAGCATTTGAATATCACTTTGGAGTTCACAAAGTTCATTTAACACCCATCGATGCCTTTAATCCTAAGTTAGATAATATTTTCATTATCCCCAATTCACTGATAAGAATACTTGGTGAAATTCATACAGGGTCACATATGTCAAATAGGAGGAACCCAGATTCACGGACTCCAACCCAGGTACCATCTCCCATACTCTGCTACCAAATTGCTATCAGCTGACCTAGGAATCCTCTTCTTTTAAATTAAGTTACAAAAAAGACTCCAGAAAAGCTAACAGTGTCTATAATCTAAGAACTTTAGCCTTGACTTTGTTGATAAATTTTTTCCAGAATTTTTAAGTGATGTATAAATTTTGTTATATCTTCTGAGAAACTCTTTGTTACTCCTCTCATTGCAAACAAAATAAGGATCCTTCCAACTGAGCAACACATACTGAGAATTTTTTTAAATTTCAAATTATAATGTAAGAACAATGTCAGTTAAATGCATATATATATATATTCTTAGAAACTTAGTTGTACTTTCTACCAGACAACAGAAAGACAAATAGAAAATCTGCAGTTTATTCAACTCATTGGTTTTTATCCAGCTATTTTGTACTGGCAAGGTCTACACATAACAAAAGACTTGATTCAGCCAACTCAGTAGCAAAAACAAGAAGTCATATTGGTCATGAGTTATGCATACCAAATCATAACTAATGAGAATTTTGCTAATCAACTAGTTGTCAAGGAGCCTTGAAAATACAGCCTAATCAGCACACAGCAAAGTTCCTATATCATAGATGCACTTGCCTATTTCAAAGAATTCTATAGCAATTGTAGGAAAGAGAAGTCTATTTTTGAATGCTAGCATGTATTGGAAAAAATTCCAGAATGATTAAGTCTTCTGGCATGTATTTTAGCTATTACAGCTGTTTGCAATATATATGTGCTACATCTATATTTGAAATCTCTGCTGTTGCCATTCACCATCTGTCCAAAGATGGGTGAAAATGCCTATGTTTTTTTGTTCATTGCTTATACTGCACATAGCAATTTGCCAAACCTGTATTATTTTTCTTAGTCTTTTTCAAGCATCTAATCAATATCTTAGAAATTATAAAGTAAAAGTCTCTGACAACTGAAAATATAGTTTACTTTTAAAATTAGTAGAGGACTAGGATATTTCTCACAGTACTTTTGACTATCTAAATTAGTAACTATTTAATAATGCCCTGGTTATCCAGAACACTGCCTTCTAAATCTCAAACCTCTGGAATACAACAGGGAAAAAATCTAAAAACACTAAAGACAGTGTCACAAGTCCTACAGCCATAAAATAGTCCCTTATGAGAATCAATTCATGGGAAAAGACACTGATGCCTGGAAAGATTGAGGGCATAGGGAGAAGGGGGTGTCAGAGGATGAAACGGTTGGATGGCATCATCTATTCAATGGGCATGAGTGTGAACAAACTCCAGGGGAGAGTGGAGGACAGGGAAGCCTGGCATGCTGCAGTCCATGGGGTCACAAAGAGTCGGACATGACTGAGCACCTGAACAACAGCCACAAAGAGTGGGAAGTAGAATTGTTTAACGTACTGACTACAGAAAACAATCTGCTGCTGCTGCTTCGTCACTTCAGTCACGTCCGACTCTGTGCGACCCTACAGACCACAGCCCACCAGGCTCCTCTGTCCATGGGAGTTTTCTAGGCAAGAGTATTGGAGTGGGTTGTCATGCCCTGCTCCACATCTTCCTGACCCACGAGGGATCGAACCCGAGTTTCCTGTATTGCAGGCAGATTCTTTACCACTGGGCCACAAGCAAAGCCCATAAAACAATCTACTTAATATCATCTACATCCATAATTTTAAGCCATGTAGACTGAATTAGATTCCAAAATTCAAACCCAAAGGTTTCTTCCTTCAATAAAAATCCCCTGACACAAAATCTGAGACAAAGTTCTATTCCACAGATGATGGTCCTTATGTACACACAAATTTTACCTTTATGAAGCAACTGAATAAAACTGAAATTTTAAAATCAGAATTTTGAACACTTAGTTTCTTTTGCCTCTGTAGAATTGCTTCTGAATAAATCTCACACTGGAATAATTGCCCTACAACATCTCAAGTTGATTCTGTGTCTTCAGAGTTAGTCTTTTTCACAACAGATGAATCATTCTCAAGACTCCCTGGAAGACTGGTCACTAATCCATTTTTCTCTATATATATTATGTAATGACATATTCATTAAGGTATTCTCATCCTCAAATCACTTATACCACAAACATTTTCTAGGATTGCATTTTAAATGTCAACACTTGTAACTGAAGACTCAACATGCTTCAGTTTAACTTTGTAAGTAGACAAGCCCCTTTTTCCTGAGTATTATAATCAGGTACTCTTAAGTTTCACTTAGCCTAGTCAGAAATATAACTACACTTTCCATAAAAGACAATCAACACACAGACACTATTCTTCGTTGCCAGTTTTGTAAGGGTAGAAGGGCTTATTTGGCCATCAGTTTACTGACAGGCTATATCTATCTGATAAAATACAATTTAAAACTTGTCTTCCTTTTCAAAATTCAGGGATTTGCATTTTAAAGGTCAAGACATATTTGCCCTTTTAAACATGCATTTATTTATAACTATACTGTCTTTTTGAACGTTGGCTCTGGAATTATTCAAGATTTGACCACCAAGATAAAATACTGAATTAAATATTTCTAAAAATTGTGCATCAAGTGAGGATAAGAAAGAGTTCTACTTTCTCATATATACTATAGCAGAGTTTTGCTAGATAATGTAAAAGGTCTGCAGCTCCCATTTGCAATAACTCAATGTTTATTATAGGCCTCTAAATCACTTAGTATGTGATATGGGGATCTAGCATAGTGACTTAACTAAAAGGGCAACACAAAGCTTTGCTGAAACAAACCAATATACATGTAAACAGACAAATGATAGTACAGGATAATAATTGGTTAAATAGAAGTCAAATAGATTGTTATGAGAAAACATAAGATGAAGAAATTAATGCCGAATGTGAAGTTAAGAAGGTTTTCACCAAAGAAGTTGCATTTGAACATATTCATGAAACATTTATTTAGAACCTAAGAAAAAAATTTTTTTAAAGCCCAACTTCATAATATATGATATCAGTTGACTTTGTGTAGGGATTTATTTTACTTTTCTCCCTTCAAGTTTCTGCTTATCATTATTAACTGCTTCTGAGTGTGTAGCTTTATTTGTTATTGCTGGAATCATAATTATTATTTTATCCAAGACATCATGCAGTGAGAGAGTTTAAGAGAGAGGACAAGAAAAGCCTCCATGTCTGTAATAGTGGTTACAAAGCTTATCTGAATTATGCTTCTACAGAACCTGCTCACTTTTTATGCTTGATGCCAACCACAGATTAGAAGCAAATCTCATCACTGACTGCTCAGAATTCGTCAAGGCACTGCCATTGCTTGGATTAAAATCCAAACCCCTGTCCAGGGCTTAAAAGGTCAATGATGAAATGCCAATTACCTTCCTCTGCAGCCTCTTGGCTTACCTCTTCCAGCTTACCAAACTCAAGAAATAATGACTTTCTTACTGTGTTTCCTTTTCCTCTGCCTGTCAAAATTTCCATTTTAGTAATATTTTAAAGAGCCCTGGAGCAAAGTCGCCCAGTGGAAACCTGATTTCAACACTCCCTAGATGTGAAACCTCTAAACATTTATATAGTCATTCCAAGTCTCAATTTCTCCATATAAAATGGGATCCTTTATGATTGTTGTGAGGATTAAATGAGATAATATATGTAAAGTACTTAAAACATAGTACTTAAAACATTACCTGTCACCATAAATACGCTTTTATATAGGTTATCTATCATGATTGTTTTGTTATTTTAGAAAATAATCAAAAATACTTATTGAATGAATAGGTAGGTCTTGTTACTAGTTAGAGAAATGGATTGGACTCGCATAGTGAAGAGAGCATGGCATTTGGAGGCTGACAAGCATAGATTTGAGTTGGAGCTTGCACTTTCCTCTCCATCTCTATCTCTCATACACAAATATGCAAACCCACATGCATATACACAAGAGTATATGCCCAGGAAATCTAAAGCACAAACATCTGAAACCATTGCAAATACAAGTTAAGTGTCCTTCATTAATTCTTAAGACCTGAAGTATGTCAAAGAAAAGAAAGAGGCAGTTACTGTGACAAAAGTTGTATTATACTCTGTATCCTCAGTGGAAGAAGGCAGGCAATGGGTAACACATTAAAGAACACCATGTAAACATGTTTTAAATGGATATATTTCAGAACATAGAGCAGTAGGCAAAACTACTGTGCTGACACAAAACATTTCTGTCACCTCCTTGGCTGTGCAGCCTTCTGTGAACTGCCAGACCTTCTCTGCGCTCTTGCCGCACAGCTATGACACCATTTACCATGCTTCATATGCACACAGCATCCTCCCCTCCCGTCACACCTATACTCCAGCTGCCCAGTCTGGTTTCTAGCCAAACCTGTCCACCAACACTGCTACTAGTAAGTTCACCAATATCTTCAAGTTTCTGAACCCAAAGGATTCATATAGCCCTTTCATATCTTACAAAACTTCCCGAGATGGATTTCTGGATTTTGAAGCCCTCCAACCTCCTCTCTATATTCATCAGATTCTCTAGGGATTCACCAAACCATCCTGACCTCTCTTCTATATTATCCATTCCTCCCTTCCTAACATCTCAACACTACCCTCCTCAGAATCTGGCCATGGCTGTCACCTCTCCTCTGACACTATTCTCTCCCTAGGTGATCTCATTGGTCCCCATGATGTAAATGACCATGTATATGTTGAGGCCAAACCAACTACTCTGCTGGCAAGATCAATGATATGACAAATCTACTTCGTCCAAAGAGAGCTCTTGATTCCTACCCCCAGAAATGTGTACCTCCTCCTGGCTTCTGCTTCTTCACAAATGATACTAGCATCCTTTTGCTGTTCATTTCAGAAATCTAGACACCATTCTTGTTCTTCAGCATTCCCTATGCTCCCCACTCTTTACGCAATCATTCAACAACATTTATAAATTCTGTCTCTAAAAATATTTGTCTAATCTAATCATTTTCTATCTTCATTTCCAAGGTCATTCTGCTACAAAACAAAACCATATTTCACTAGAATTACTGCAACGGTCCTCTTTTATGTTTTTAAAGACAGTTTTATTGAGTATGTGCTGCGCTGTGCTTAGTCGCTCAGTCATGTCCTACTCTTTGTGACCCCATGGAGTACAGTTCCCAGGCTCCTTTGTCCATGAGGATTCTCCAGGCAAGAATACTGAGATCCTCCTCCAGGGGATCTTCTTCCCAAGCCAGGGATCGAACCCAGGTCTCCCACATTGCAGGCAGATTCTTTACCAGCTGAGCTACCAGGGAAGCCCCTTTATTGAGTATAACTGATATTTTTTAAAAAGCTGATATACAAAAACACTGGGTATATTTAATATTAATAATTTTATCTCTGTGCTCCTGCCTTTGAATCCATCTTAGTCATTCTCCACACTATGGTCAGGGTGACCTTAATGCTTGCTCCTCACAAGATCATTTAGAATTCACTGAAAATTTTCTTACTGATGCCTTTTCACACTAATGAAGTAACCATGACATTATACTTTTAAAATTTTTATTTCCATTTTTCTTCTTGAAATATCTACATCATTTCTAAATATTCAGAAACCATTTGCTGTTTTCCTTGGAGGTCATTAAAATAGTGATGAAATTAGCAGCAGTATTTCAAATTAAGTTTTCCTGAAAAGCCTTTGATTTAGATTCATTAAGACAACTATTATTTTACTATCTAAAAATAAAATCCAATCATGGTTGCTAAGATATAATAATGCATTTATATTGGTTGAGTTAATATAAAAGAAATATAATTACATGTTTGTTTTCCTCTAGTAAATTCTAAATAACTTTTTTAATATTTAAGTGAATGACATTTAGAAATAAATATTTTTAAATATGATTTCTTACTGTGAGATGCTCTTTTTCCTTCTGTTTTGAACACTCTTTATATTTTGACTTACATGAAATCAGTACATGTAGAAAAAAATCACATTAACTAAGAGCAGTATTTTTCCCTCATTATTTTGTTAAAAGATAGAGACAGTTATTTTGGTTTCTGATGCAGTCTGACTGTATTTATGTGATGCTTATAAAAGGATGATTTTGACTCAGCAGCACATTGCTATGGACATGAATAATAGTCTTATGTCTATAAGACTTTTCTCAAACACAAGTACACCTGAATGTAAAATATAAATGGATAAATCAAGAGGAGAAATCAATCATTCAAGTTATTTGACATTTCATAGAAGTAAAATTGCAACTTTATTCTTTGACTGAATATTTTATTTTTGATATAAGAATGGTGTCTAATCAACACTGTGAAATGGAAATAGTGACCTAAGGCAATATAAAGAAAATGATTTTACTTCTGCACAATCACTCTAAAAAATATATAGTCTAATCAATTGTTGCTATATACCATACATAAACATCATCTTCCTCGCGTATTACAAAGGAAGTGCAAATTGCCTAAATACCTTCAAACAAATATCATTTTCATATTTTTGTCCTGACATCTGTGTTAATCACTCATATTTACAGAATTCATCAAACATTTGCTCAATCCTGCTGTTCTCTGTACACATGGTAATAAGTATAGAAAGTTATACTATAATTAATAATAGTTGTTCAGGAGTCATTAATCTGTCTGTTAGCTTAAGCGTCATGGTATAACCTGGTGCCTTGTGGAAGTGAAGTAAGGGTTCATCAGAATGGTAGCAGCTCCTGGAGATTAGAGTGTGGCTTTTAATGAAAGAAGCTGAAATTTTACTTACTAATAGGGTCAGCAGGAATTCAAGGGTGGAATGAAGCATCTGTGACCATATCATTTATCATCCAAACCAAGACATTTCTGAAAGAGAAAAAGAACAGTTAGCAATTATGTCAAGACAACAGAAATAAAGTGAGACCTTCCACACAAACAAGATGTAAGGTCACCCTAGGATAGTTTCACCCTAAGGAGATAGAAAGTCGAGATCAAGATAAAAATAAGTTATAGGAAAAATGACTATTTTTCAATTAGTCAGGTAACAGGGACCTAAATGATTGTCTCTATAGATAAATGTGACAGGAGGTGCCATTCTGTGATAAGGTCACCAGATACAATACGCTGCTGCTGCTGCTAAGTCGCTTCAGTCGTGTCTGACTCTGTGCGACCCCATAGACGGCAGCCCACCAGGCTCCCCTGTCCCTGGGATTCTTCAGGCAAGAATACTGGGGTGGGTTGCCATTTCCTTCTCCAATGCATGAAAGTGAAGAGTGAAAGTGCAGTCGCTCAGTCGTGTCCAACTCTTAGTGACCCCATGGACTGCAGCCTACCAGGCTCCTCCATCCATGGGATTTTCCAGGCAAGAGTACTGGAGTGGGGTGCCATTGCCTTCTCAAGATACAATATAGCACTCCAGTTAATTCTGAATTTCAGATAATCAACAAATAATTTCTTAATATAGGTATGTCTCCAGCAATGGTTGGATCTACTTTGTACCTTGAAAATTTTTCATTTATCTGAAATTCACATTTAATTGTGAGTCCCATATTTTTATCTGCTAAGTCTGACAATCCCACTGAGAGTCCAACCAAGGTCTTTGTTCCTAGATAACTTGCTGAGCATGAAGAGATGATCAAGAAGGGCCTATGTAGATCTAAATTCAAGATTCCATGAAATAAGTACATTTTTTCCCAAAAACTTGTTTTACTTACTTGACAAAATAGGAAGAGCCCTCTGAAGTGCAAAGTGTGGGTGTACAGTAAATGCCTCAGGAACGACTGAGTGATTCTTTTTGCTGATCTCAGGATCACAAAGGAAAAGAACACTATGCCAGTGCATGGAATGCATAGAAGAAAACCTCAAAAGAGGTGAGCCAAGCCAAGAGCTAGTACAAATCAGGGTTATGTTCAGATGGGCCACATGAGTCAGGATTGAGTCCCCAATTTCATTCAAGCAGTAAGACCCCCTCAAAGCAGGTGTTATGATGGGAACCGAGACAAAGCTCAAGGCCAGAGGATAAGACTCGCTGAAATGGAGTCAAGAAAGTTTAGGATTCAGGGAAAATAATAATAATAATAGAAGCAAGTTAGGATAACTAGGAATGGAACAGGCAGGATAAGATGATGCCCTGTCTTAGGGCTGAAATATCGATAATTCGCTTATATCAATCACTAAATATGAGAAATATCAATCTTTCTGAGTGACCTTAATTTATCTTCCATATAATATATCATGTTTAGTTTTTTGTAAAAGAAATGGCCAACTTTAATAGTAATAATAATGGCAATAATAAGAGCAGTAATAGCTAACTGGTATTGCATGCTTAACCATTTACCAGAAATAAACTAAATTTTTCTCTTGGATTAATTTATTTATTTGCCACAATTTTATAATCACAACTATGATGTAAGTAATTGTGTTACCTTAATTTTACCTTACTATAGTACTGTATAAGGGACTTCCTAGATGGCTCAGTGGTAAAGAATTCACTTGCCAATACAGGAGACACAGGAGATGCAAGTTCAATCCCTGGGTGGGGAAGATCCCCTGGAGAATGAAATGGCAACCCACTCTAGTATTCTTGCTGGGAAAATCCCATGTACATAGGAGCCTGACAGACTGTAGTCCATGGGGTCACAAACAATCAGAGACACACACACACACATTATTAGTAATAGTATATAACTTATTATCTTGAGGTTTTCTAGATTCCCTCCCAAGGTTTTATATCAAGATAAAGATGAAAACTGCAAAAGGTGAACAAGATCTATAAGAACCACTGTGCACTGCTCATATCTCTGCCAAAAAGACTACCTGGAGGTCCGCTAGCTAGGTTGGAATTTTCTCTAGCTCCATTGCTTCCTAGCTATATAAACTTGGGCATGTTCCTTCATCCAGGTCTTAATTTTATTCTATTTAGAAAGGGGGCAATAGTAGGGTCTTTCTTATACTGTTTAAAAAATGAAATGGGATAATATGCATAAACAGGTTATCAGAATAGCTGGTACAGGATAAGCAATAAATAGATAATTTATTAGCTAAATTTAGGAAAGACAGTATTGAAAGAGATGGAAAAGAATTCGTTGTTACAGTAGTTTTGCACTGATTAATTTTCTTAATAGTTTTCTATTTCAGTATTGTATGAGATGCAATTTACATATATACAGAGATTCCCTCATTCCCACCGGCAATCAATACCCTCTGGTACTTGCTCAATGAAAAGCCCTAGCTATTATCACACAAGGAGATGGAAACCAGAGTAACTAGAGCTGGGTTCCAGACCTGCCTGTGTCATGCCAGCTGCAGTGCCCAAGACTTATCTGAATAAATCCAAGGATTTATTTTACTACCACCATTTCTATGCTCAGCTGAAGAGCTATAACACATGGCATTAAATCTCTGATTTCTCAAAGACAATGGGAAACATAATTTACAAGTGTAAGGGAATTAATGACCACTGAGAGACAAAGACAAGAAGGAGCCAATAGATAAAGTCTTCAGTCTCCCTCTCCCACAGTGAACTTATGAAAATTACATGACTATCATACTACCTCTCCAGAGATATCATATGGGATCAAGCAACTGACTGTAGAGTGTTTTCCTATAAAACAATATGACCACTCAGTCATACACTGGATTGTACAGATTGTATTTGATGTTTATCTTCTTTTTCCCCCCTCACCCTTACTGCTCTGAGATTGAAAAGTCTAATTAATTTACTAGCTAATTGATCAATGTTTAACTCTGAATGCTTTGCCTCAGGCTATTTTACTAGAAAATCCAGAGCTAAAACAATTGGGGCTATACCAAGAGGGGCTATACCAAGCTGGTCTTCAAGGTGGGATTTCTGGAATAGATAATCACACTGTCTTAAGACACTCTTGTGATATGTACGGAATTCCACTAGAATGAGTGGTATCACAATGAATAAAGTAGCATGTGAATGATATGAGAGCAATAATAATTGAGAGAATTGTGGTATAGGACAGCTGCCCTTCATGGCTTGGGGGCCTTGCTGAAAGAAGACAAGTTCAGGATAGCTAATTGCCAGCTAAAAGAATATTATCAAAGCTAGTAAGTTTCTATGTAGTTTCAGAATAATTTCATCTTCTGCAGCTTCAGGGTACAATATGCAGGAAAACAGGCTTGGGAACTAATTATAAAAGTGATAGAGCTACAAAGGAGACTAAAGTATATTCTCAAAGATCTGTGTCAGATTATGGGCTCTAAAGGAAAATAATGGGAAGCTTCTACCTGGGATGGGGACTTTTAGGTGGAGAATTCTGAAAATCTTCAGCCTCAAATCCCACTCTCCCAGCCAGAAGAAGTAGTTCATGTCCACTTACTGGAGACAAAATGCCTCCCTTGTATGGACTCTTAGAGTTGATCCTGACAGTTTGCTGAGATGGCTTCCTCATGCCTAGACTTGAAAATACCTTACTTTAACAAGTTGGGAATTCCATAATTGTCTTTAACATAGTTGTAAAGAAAAGATCGGAAGGTACAGAAAAGTGGGATTGTTAGAATGGATATGATATGTAAGATCTGAAAATCAGGCACTAGACTGTATCCTCCAAGAAGACCTAGAAGACATTCCTTTATTAATGTAATAAGGATTTCACAGAAAAGCCCTGGTATCTTTAGCAGAAGCTGTTCTGTGCAGGCTGGTGTTAAGTGGGAAACACTGACATTAAAATGAGCTCCCCCGAATTAGTGATGATGTTAAGATTCGTAAGTGTGAGTGCTGGCAGAACTTAACCACTTGAGGCAATGTGAACATAATTTTCAAACTGGCATTAAGGCTACACTAGCAATCAGAATATCTTGACCTAAGTTATCTGTAGTGACAGTTAATATATCATGATGCTCCAAGGGGAAAATAGCTTGAAAGCTTAATGGATGTTAGCTCAGTTGCTAAGTCATGTCTGACTCTGAGACCTCATGGACCCCAGCAGGCTCCTCTGTCCATGGAATTCTCCAGGCAAGAATACTGGAGTCGGTTGCCATTTCTTCCTCCAGGGGATTTTCCAGACCCAGGGATCAAACCTGTGTCTCCTGCACTGGCAGGTGAATTATTTACCACTGAGCCACCTGGGAAGCTCAACTTAATGAACAGGGGCATAAAAATCAAGAGCCAGTGATTGGATGATTTGCAACAACTATCACAATTGAAAATTGCAGTTCCTTAACTAGCTCCATATCTAAGTCAGTTTATAGATTCAGCATTCATTAACTAAAGGGAAGGTCCATTCCCTCTGAGGAACACCAGTACAATGTGATTGCAAGTATATAATTCTTCCATTTCACAGCACTGAACTGGACACAAGAGTTACAGTTACAAAATAAGTTAAGAACATTCCAATGTCAGAGGTAACACTAATATCAGGAGTTCCAAATTACCAACACTGTCTCTGGCTTAGGATGAGAGCTTACAGACAGCAAATGAAAACAGAGTCCTAGTCCACATCTAACTCACGAAGAATAAGATGGACCCAGACACAGCCTGAAATTATTTTCCAGTTACTGAACATGTATTTCAGACCGATATCCTTAGAAGCTTCCCAGGTGGCACCACTGATAAAGAACCTGCCGCCAATCCAGGAGACATAAGAGACCTGGATTTGATCCCTGGGTTGGGAATATCCCCTGGAGGAGGGCATGGCAGCCACTCCAGTATTCTTGCCTGAGAATCCTATGGACAGAGGAGCCTGGCAGGCTACAATCCAGAGGGTCTCAAAGAGTTGAACGTGACTGAAGCGACTTAGCACACATGCATACTTAAAAGTAGACCAAGCCCACGTTGATATTGTATTCATATTTGTACAGCAGGGCTCATTATATTAGGAAGAATTAAACAGAAATTCCTGAAACCCAACCCCCTCCAACAACCAAGGCAGTAACTTAGAAAAGATAACTCAAATAGAAAAGAAGTACAGAATTCAGTGCCATCATCAAAGTCTTGAGGATACAGGTTGATGGCACACATCATAGAACTATTCAGTTAATCTCTCAGATTTCTACAAAGATAAAGGAGGAATATGTAAATAATGGTGGGTTATTTGTTATATGCTTAACTACTTGATGGCCTCAATCATAACTATTTTGCCAGCTATGGATATTTAATGCAGCACATCAACAAGATCATACTTAGTAGCGATATTAACATGACCAATGTCTCTTTCCTGATGCACAGCATAAGGGAGGATTGGAATAAATTCCCATTTACACAGCAAGGATAGCAGCACACATTCACAGAAATGCCTTAGGGCTATGTTAACTCTGGTTCTTTGTCACAGTATGGTCTGCAGAAATGCTGTCTTTTAGTTTCACACACTATGTCCATTATATTGACACCATACCAATAGTACTGTCCTACTAAGACACCATACATGATGAAGGGTAAAAATAATTAATGCCACAAACCTTCAGGAGCCTACAATATCAGTTTAGATTTTAGAATGACAATGGCCTGAAGCATAAGACGTTATATCTAAAGTAAAAGGTAGCAGAAATAGAGTTAGTGGCTCAGTTGTGTCCGACTCTTTGAGACCCCAGTGACTGTGGCCCGCCAGGCTCCTCCGTCCATGGGATTCTCCAGGCAAGAATACTGGAGTGGGTTGCCATGCCCTCCTCCAGGGGATCTTTCTGAACCAGGGATTGAACCCAGCTCTCCTGCGTTGCAGGCGGATTCTTTACCATCTGAGCCACAGGCAAGTAAAAGTTAAGTTGATAGAATTCAAACTTTCTACAACTCAAAAAGAGGCACAGCACAACGTAATCAACGTAAGCACAATGTAATGGGATTTGGAGACCGCATTAATTTGGATTTTGAGGGACAGTTGCTTTACCCATTTATATACGGTGAATTTTTTTTTTTTTTTTACTTCAAGTATAGTTGTTCTACACTGCTGTGTTAGTTTCCGCTGCACAACAGAATGGATCAGCTATAAGTATGCATATGTCCCCTACTTCTTGAGCCTCCCTCCCACCTCACCCCCATCCCACACCTCTAGGTCATCACAGAGCATACATAGTGAATTTGAAAGCTAAAAATTAAAGAATTGCCCACAATAATACAGGAGTCTGAAGCTCGAGGAAGCTGCCTTGATTCAGGAGCCCAGTGATGCCAGAAGTATTATTGACATGTGAAGACATCATGTGAAGAGTCTGTGGGATAAATAATAATCTTCCCTGTTGACAGAGCTCCAGTCAGAAGACACTTAAATATTAATTTCAAATGCAGACAGTAAGGTAACTAGAAGTATAAATATTTAATCCGGGCAGAGGTGAATGGCTTGTCCAGCTAACCAGAACTTGATTAAAAAAAAAAAAAAGGCTGAAAATTATAGGGCAAAAAGTTTTAGGGCAAGTGTGTATGATGAAAATGAGCACAAAATATGCAGATCTGTGTGTCTTGTGTTAATTCTATGAAGAAAAAAAAATCTATCATAATGAAACTCTTCCAACAAAGTCAACCTGATGCTCTCTCCTATGGAGTACTACTCTTCAGCCACCATAGTGTTTGAATAATGACCAGTGAATAGCAAGACCATGATGGTGAAGATAGAAGCTATCCATGGGCTTCACAGCATTGCTTGTCATAACAAAGCCTTGTCTAAATATTGCTACTGCCCAACATTCCAACAGGGAAAAATTAAGCTGAGTACTTGATATGACACCAATGAGGAAAAGGTGATTAAATCAACTCTTGGCAGGTCTATTTCACTGAAAACCTTCTACTGTGGAGTAGATAGTGATTTGGCTGTACTAAGATCAGTAAAAATTTTGAGTATGGGTTTACATTCCCTGCCCACAGAGTTAGGAAATTCAAATCTTAAGGCAGAGGCTATCGAGCTAAAGATTCTATCTTTTACCTATTAAGTTTTTTTTTTAATAATTCAAATCTATTAATTGGGCAAGAACCTCAGCCATTCATGATACTTAATCCTGAGGATTTAAAATATGCCTCATGCACAAAGGAATTTCTCTCATTAAAAATCAGAGGGGGGAAAATGACAGAGAACTAGTGAGTAACCTTAGCCAAGGTGCTACAAGGACAAAGCCTGAGGTGGGACTCTAGTGTTCTAGTCCCCTGATCCTGAATCTCTGAGTGCAGGAAGGGGGAAGTGAAGTCCATGCATAGCTGTATGGGGTAAAACACAGTATCTTCCTATATTTTCTCAGGAGGTATGTTTAATGAAGTCAAGTCTGAGTGTTCATGAAAAAAAGCCTGGATCAGATTAGGATCAGTTAGGATCCCAAGAGTAATGATATGGTAGTCTCAAAATAGCATAATTCAAAAAGGATTTAATCAAGGATTTATTCCCAGGTGGCTAGCGCTAAAGAATCTACCTGACTATGCAAGAGATGTGGGTTCACTCCCTGGATCAGGAAGATCCCCTGGAGTAGGAAATTGCAACCTGCTCCAGTTTTCTAGACTGGAATGTTCCATGGACAGAGAAGCTTGGCAGGCTATAGTCCATGGGATTGCAGAGAGTCAGACTAAGCAAAACCTCATGTATATCACTCATTATTTACAAAAGGTTGGGCATGGATTTAGAGAAACCAGAAGAGTTAATGCAATACCATTATCTTCTTACTACCATTAGGTCCAAGGAGAAAAGAGAATAAGATGATTAGTAGAAACCAGAATGAGAAATTCTGCAGTCAGATCCACCTTGAATAGAACTGTGACCTTTAAGACATGTAACCAGCTTCCTAAGTAGAGAGGGAAAAAACGGTATAAAATCATAGCTTTGCTCTCCAACTTTATCTTCTGCAGGAATATCTATTGGCTTAATCTTGAGAGCTTCTTTGGAGGTGCTAGCAGGGGAGTGCAGCTACTCGTATACCCTTGACTGAAGACGAGTCCTCCTCTATCAGGGATTGTCATCCTCTTCAACCGAGCATGCAACTTCAGAAGGGATGCACACGGAGTGGTGAGGGAGGAAGGGGAACACCCACCTAGCCAGTCAGATCAGCTGATTCAACACTGGCGATCAATGGAGTGACAGAAGTTGCAAACAGATCTCCCTTATATCCCCACTGGCTTAATCTAATCAAGATCAGAGGACAAAGGAGCCCATCAGTGAATTTCACAAAAGTCAGCTTTCTAGGATTAGAATACAAGTGAGAAATGTGAAAAGTAGACTTGCAATGGCAAAGAGAAGAAAGTCAGCATAGGCTGAATCTCACCATGTTTTACATTTCTTTGAGCTAGTTTATGTCTCCTAATATAAAATTTCTTCCTAAATACAGATAGAACAAAATCTAGAGACTTTGTGTGGAATAAATATATAAAAAGGGAGTACTATTAAATACGAAATAGCATCCAAAAGAAAAGCAAAATGGCAAAATGGGTGTCTCAGGAGGCCTTAGAAATCACTGAAAAAAGAAAAGTGAAAAGTAAAGGAGAAAACAAAAGATATACCCATCTGAATGGAGAGTTCCAAAGACTAGCAAGGAAAGGTAAGAAAGCATTCCTAAGTGATCAATGCAAAGAAATAGAGAAAAACAATAGAATGGGAAAGACTAGAGATCCCTTCAAGAAAATTAGAGATACCAGGGGAATATTTCGTGCAAAGATGGGCACAATAAAGGACAGAAATGGTGTGGCCCCAACAGAAACAGAAGATANTAAGTGATCAATGCAAAGAAATAGAGAAAAACAATAGAATGGGAAAGACTAGAGATCCCTTCAAGAAAATTAGAGATACCAGGGGAATATTTCGTGCAAAGATGGGCACAATAAAGGACAGAAATGGTGTGGCCCCAACAGAAACAGAAGATAATAATAATAAGTGGCAAGAATACACAGAAGAACTATTAAAAAAAAAATTATAATAACCCAGATAATCACAATGGTGTGATCAATCACCTAGACCCAGACATATTGGAGTGAGAGGTCAAGCAGGCCTTAGGAAGCATTACTACAAACAAAGCTAGTGGAGGTGATGGAATTCCAGCTGAGTTATTTCAAATCCTAAAAGATGATGCTGTGAAAGTGCTGCACTCAATAAGCCAGCAAATTTGGAAAACTCAGCAGTGGCCACAGGACTGGAAAAGGTCAGTTTTCATTCCAATCCCAAAGAAAGGCAATGCCAAAGAATGTCCAAACTATCACACAATTGCACTCATCTCACGTGCTAGCAAAATAATGCTCAAAATTCTCCAAGTTAGGCTTGAACAGTACATGAACCAAGAAATACCAGATATTCAAGCTGGATTTAGAAAAAGCAGAGGAACCAGAGATTAAACTGCCAACATCCATTGTATCATAGAAAAAGCAAGAGAATTCTAGAAAAACATCTACTTCTGCTTCATTGACTATGCGAAAGCCTTTGACTGTGTGGATCACAACAAACTGTGGAAAATTCTTAATGAGATGGGAATACCAGACCACCTTACCTGCTTCTTGAGAAATCTGCATGCAGGTCAAGCAGTAACAGTTAGAAATGGACACGGAACAATGGATTGGTACCAAACTGGAAAAGGAGTACATCAAAGCTGTATATTGTAATCTTGCTTATTTAACTTAAATGCAGAGTACATCATGTGAAATGCTGGGCTGGATGGAAGCACAGCCAAATCAAGATTACCAAGAGAAATATCAATAACCTCCAATATGCAGATAATACCACCCTTATGGCAGAAAGTGAAGAGGAACTAAAGAGTCTCTTAATGAAGGTGACTTAATGAAGGTGAAAGAGGAGAGTGAAAAAGCTGGATTAAAATTCAACATTCAGTTCCCAAGATGGTGGAGGAATAAGACAAGGAGACCACTTTCTCCCCCACAAATTCATCAAACAACCATTTGAATGTTGAGCAACTTCCACAAAACAGCTTCTAAACACTGGCAGGGGACATCAGACACCGAGAAAGGCAGTCCAATCTCTTCAAAAGGAGATAGGACGAAATATAAAAGGTGAAAACAGAGAAAAGATTTAGGGACGGAGACTCATCCTGGAGAGGGAGTCATGAAGGAGAAGTTTCCACACAGTAGGAAACCCTCTCACAGGCGTGTTTATGGGGAATTTTGGAATCTCAGAGGGCAACATAACTGGGAGAAGGAAAAAAAAAAAAAACCCACAGAATGTGCACATCACCACAACTACAAGTAAAGATAGAGAAGAGGCACAGACGCTTGCATCCACCACCAGAGAGTGGGGGCTGGGCATGGAGGAACAGGCTGCATCATTGGTCCTTAGGGTAAGGACCAGGCCTGAATGCCCTGAGGAAAATCAGGGAGCTAATATGAAATAGCAGTGCAAAAAATGGGATCCATTGAGAGAGAAAAAAAAAAAAAAAGACCTTTCCCATGAAAGGCTCTAACACCACAAGGTGACCCCTGGTGCACTCACAGAACAAAGGATTAAGTGAATACCAAAGGAGAACTGCCATACAGGGCCCTCTCTCCCCAGAGGCAGAGGGGTAGGTGTGTGACAGCCAGTGCTGGAAGGCAAGGGGCTGCTGCAATCTCGGCCCCAGAGACCCCATCTTCCACCAAACTGTGAGCAGGTTCCCAGCAGCTCACCACGTTTTCCTGGAATCCTGAACAGTTCACATCAGCCAGGAATGTCACAGCCTGAGATCAGCTCCCCAGAGGAGACACACAGCACACCTGGGACTGTGCTCTCATAGCACGCCTGGGAGACCAAGCAGCTGGGACTGGGCAGGTGCATAAGATGCACAGCCCACCAGAGACAGTTCACTCGCCAAGCACCAGGTCACCTGAGATGTTCCGTCCTGGGAAGGGCACAAAATGCACAGCCAGTCCGTGTGCTGGCTGTGCTCCTGGGGAGCATCAAGAACCTGACTGGCTTAGACCTGGGAAGAGCAAGAAATGCAGGGCCCACTTGGAAGAGTATCCTTGCATAGCACCCTGGAGCCTGAGCAGTGTGGACCCAGGAAATACACACCGCCTTGGGCTGTGGCAAACCCAGTGTGGTCCATCCACTATGAGAACTCCTCACACATGCCAGTGGTATTTGTTTAGAGTGTTCCTCCCTCCCCACAACCCAACTGAACAAGTGAGCCTAAATAAGTGGTCACCTTCACCCCCTTGTGTCAGGGTGGAAATTAGACATTGAAGAGACCTGCAATCAGAGGAAGCCCAAAAAAAAAAAAAAAAAAAGGAAGAAGAAGAAGAGGAAACCACTCTGGAAGTAACAGGTATAACAGATTAAAACCCTGCAGTTAATGCTGAGACTGTGCATTTGAGGGGCACCTACAGAACTTGAGAACAAGTACAGGCTGGAACAAGGGACAATCTGACATTGAACTGACCCACACTGCCCAAAACACCTCCAAAGAAATTCCTAGATATAATTTTACTATTATCACTTTTTAATTTTAAAAAAATTTAGTTCTTTATTACTTCTTTAACTTTCAACTTTGTAGCCTACTACTACCTTTCAAAAAAAAAAAAACCCTATTTTTTTAAAACAAATTCCATATACTTCAATTTTTGTGATTAATTTTGTTTTGTTAATTTTATACTGTATTTTTGAGAGTCTAACCTCTATTTTAGGTTTTTAATATTAGGTATTTGATATTTGTTATCGATTTTGTACCTTCAGGAATCTAATCTTCAGTATCCATTTTCATTCAGGGATTTGATTACTGCCTTGAATACTCTCTCCCCTTTTGACTCTCCCTTTTCTTCTCCAGGTCACCTCTATTCCCCTCCTCCCGCTTCTCTTTCTACATAACTCTGTGAATCTCTCTGGGTGTTCGGGGCTGTGGAGAGCACTTAGGGATTTGATTACTGGCTAGATTGTTCTATCCCCTTTTGACAACTCCTTTTCTCCTCCTGGGTCACCTCTATGTCCCTCCTCCCTCTTCTCTTTATACAACTCAGGGAATCTCTCTGGGTGTTCCTGGAATTGTTTCACCATTAACCTAGGAACTTTATCTTCTGTGCTGTATGGATGGAGAAGTCTTGAGGCTACTGTAAAAGAAGGCCCCAAAGCCAGAAGCAGGAGGCTTAAACCCAGAACTTTAGAATATCAGAGAACTCCTAAAACCATGGAACGTTAATAGACAAGAGCTCACCCAAAAGTCTTCACACCTAATTGAAACCAACTTATACCCAGGAGCCAACAAGTTCCAATGCAAGAGACACCAGGCTAATTCCCCAGCAAAACAGGAACATGACCCTGAACATTAAAAGATGGGCTGCCCAAAGCCATCCCAAACCCATAGAAACACCAAAATTTACTACTGGACATTTCATTGCACTCCATAAAGAAGAGATCCTGCTCCACATACTAGAACGCAGATGCAAGTGCACCCAACCAGGAAACCTTGACAAACCACTGGTTCAATCCCACCATTAGGGAGCACACTCTGTAATTAAGAGGAACCATGAACTTCCAGTGTACAGAAAGGGCACTCAAAACACAGCAATCTAAACAAAATGAAAAGGCAGAGAAATATTCAGCAGGTGAAGGAATATGATAAAAACCCACCAAACCAAACAAAAGAGGAGGAACTAGGGAGTCTACCTGAAAAAGAATTCAGAATAGTGATAGTAAAGATGATCCAAAATCTTGAAGACAAAATGGAGTTACAGATAAATAGACCACAGACAAGGATTGAAGCAATGCAAGAAATGTATAACAAAGACCTAAAAGAAATAAAGAAAAGTCAATTGATAACAAACAGTGCAATAACTGAGATTAAAAGCACTCTGGAGGGAACCAACAGTAGAATCATTGAGGCAGAAGATAGGATAAGTAGGTGGAAGATAGAATGGTGGAAATATATGGAGCAGAGGGGAAAAAAGAAAAAAGAATTAAAAGAAATGAGGACAACCTCGGAGACCTTTGGGACAATGTCAAACACCCAAAAATTCCAATTATAGATGTGCCAGAAGAAGAAGACAAAAAGAAAAGCCACGAGAAAATACTTAATGAGATAATAGTAGAAAACTTCCCTAAAATGGGTAAGGAAATAGCCACCCAAGTCTAAGAAACCCAGAGAGTCCCAAATAGAATAAACCCAAGGCAAAACACTCCAAGACACGTATTAATCAAACTAACAAAGATCAAACACACGCAAAAAAAATATTAAAAGCAGCAAGGGAAAAGCAACAAATAACACGAGGGGATCTCCATAAGGATAACAGCTGATCTTTCAATAGAAACTCTTCAGGCTATAAGGAAAGGGCAGTCATACTTAAAGCAATGAAAGAGAAAAACCTTCAACTAAGATTAGTCTAGCCAGCAAGGATATCATTCAGATATGAAGGAGAAATCAAAAGTTTTACAGACAAACAAAAGCTGAGAGAATTCAACACCAACAAACCAGCTCTTCAACAAATGCTAAAGGAGCTTCTCTAGACAGGAAACAGAAAAGGTTTATAAAAACAAAGCCAAAACAACAAAGTAAATGGTAACAGGATTATAACATCAATAATTGCCTTAAATGTAATTGGGTCAAATGTTCCAACCAAAGACAAAGACTGGTCAGTTCAGCTCAGTTCAGTCATATGGTTTTTCCAGTGGTCATGTATGGATGTGAGAGTTGGACTATGAAGAAGGCTGAGTGCCGAAGAATCGATGTTTTTGGACTGTGGTGTTAGAGAAGACTCTTAAGTGCGACAAAGGATGAGATGGCTGGATGGCATCACAGACTCGATGGACGTGAGTCTGAGTGAACTTCGGTAGTTGGTGATGGACAGGGAGGCCTAGCGTGGTGCAATTCATGGGGTCACAAAGAGTTGGACACTACTGAGCAACTGAACTGAACTGACTTATACTTTTCAGTTCAGTTTAGTTCAGTCTCTCAGTCGTGTCCGACTCTTTGCGACCCCATGAATCGCAGCACACCAGGCCTCCCTGTCCATCACTATCTCCTGGAGTTCACTCAGACTTACGTCCATCGAGTCCGTGNCTCCTCCCGCCCCCAATCCCTCCCAGCATCAGAGTCTTTTCCAATGAGTCAACTCTTCACATGAGGTGGCCAAAGTACTGGAGTTTCAACTTTAGCATCATTCCTTCCAAAGAAATCCCAGGACCAATCTCCTTCAGAATGGACTGGTTGGATCTCCTTGCAGTCCAAGGGACTCTCAAGAGTCTTCTCCAACACCACAGTTCAAAAGCATCGATTCTTCAGCGCTCAGCTTTCTTCACAGTCCAACTTTCACATCCATACATGACCACAGGAAAAACCATAGCCTTGACTAGGTGGACCTTAGTCGGCAAAGTAATGTCTCTGCTTTTGAATATACTATCCAGGTTGTTAGGATAGGCTTAATTTATAAAATAATGGATTTAGTACAATGGGTTTCCAAATACTCTCTCACTCATTTTCTGTTATAATTAATATCTAACTTTGGTATGGACTTCCCTGGTGGCTCAATAGTAAAGAATCCTCCAATGATGAAAGAGGTGCAGGAAACACAGTTTCGTTCCCTGGATCAGGAAGATTCCCTGGAGGAGGGCATGACAACCCACTCCAGTATTCTTGCCTGTATTCCATTGACAGAGGAGCTTGGTGGGCTACAGTCCATAGCATCGCAAAGAGTCAAACACAACTTAGCAGGCATGCGCAACCTTGGTATGGTACCTTTGTTACAAAGAGTAAACCAACATTGATAAATTATTCTTAACAAAAGTCCATAGTTTATATCAGTTTATTTAATTTTTACATATATTCTCTTTTTATTTGAGGATCCCATCCAGGATACCACCTAATATTTACTTGTTATATCTCTAAGCTCCTCTTGGGAATTTTTCCCAAACTTCCCTTGTTTTTTATTACCTTGATATGTTTGATAGTTATTTGTCAAGCATTTTGTAAGATACCTTCTACTGAGATTTGTCTGATGTTTTTCTCATGAATAAACGTATGGGTTTGGGGAGGAAGACCCAAAACAAAAGTTCTATTTTTATCATGTCATGTCAAAGGGTAAATACTGGCAACATGATTTCTTACTTTTGATAATGNGACTTCCCTTGTTTTTTATTACCTTGATATGTTTGATAGTTATTTGTCAAGCATTTTGTAAGATACCTTCTACTGAGATTTGTCTGATGTTTTTCTCATGAATAAACGTATGGGTTTGGGGAGGAAGACCCAAAACAAAAGTTCTATTTTTATCATGTCATGTCAAAGGGTAAATACTGGCAACATGATTTATTACTTTTGATAATGACTTGATAAACTATTTGAGATAATGTTTGTCATGTTTTAACACTATGATATTAATATTTTTCCCCTTTCCATTTTATACTCTTTTGGAAGAAGTCACCAGGTGAAGTTTCCATTCTATGCTTCTCATTTTTAAGGACAGATTATGTAGAATCAACTACTTGAATTTTTTTCTAAAGGAAATTTATCTATTTTTCCTGCTTTTTTAGTTGCCTAGTAATTTATTTTGATTTATTTATATTTATATAAGTATAGATGCTATATATTTATTTTGTACTTTGAGTGTTAGCACCAAATTATTTTGTCACTCAAATTGTACCAGCCTTAATCATTGGGGGAGCTCTTTTAGTTGGCTTCTGTGTCTCTCTGACATACTCCCATCAGTGTAAATTTTATTGATTTTTTTTTTTTTTGAGATCTTCCTTATTTTCTGGCACTACAAGATGCTCTGAGTTCATTTTGTATATTTCCTGCCCCAGTTTAGAATCATTCATTGCTCTAAGGACTTCTGTTTTCACTTATTGGGAAACGATATTAGAAAGCAAGATTGGCTTGCTAAGTGTGTTCTTTGCTATTGGAACATCATTGCCTCTAGGTAGCCTCATATAACAGAACAAGGAAATATACATGGGTGTGTCTTTGTGTGTAAATATTCTCACTTATGACTGTTTCTTTATATAATCATCTGTGCTTATATTAAACTAAACGTGAATTTGTACTGATGTTTCAATTCTAGTCCATTACCATATGGGTCATCCTCGCCTCCTCCCCTTGCTTATCTGTAAATTCTTGCTCCAACAGTGAAAAACCTAACTCTCAGCATTGGCCAGGCATTTTGTTAATCTTTCAAATTCAGTGTACCTATATAGCAATATCAGAATTGATACCCCAGTGGGAAGCAACTTTGTCAATTAAAATGTAGTGATTATATTTGATTCCTTTTCACTTCAGTTTCATAGAGTCTACTCATGAGCAAGGTTACTTAGATTAGCATTTTTCCTCCAATTCTCTCCCCTGAAGTTATGTATATATTTGTAATACAGAAGGGCAATGCCAAAGAATGTTCAAACTACCATACAGTTACACTCATTTTACTAGCTAGTAAGGTTATGTACAAAATCCTCTAAGTTAGGCTTCAGCAGTATATGAACCGAGAACTTCCAGATGAAAAAGCTGAGTTTAGAAAAGGCAAAGGAACCAGAGATCAAATTGTCAACATTTGTTGGATCACAGAGAAAGCAAGGGAGTTCCAGAAAAACATACTTCTGCTTCATTGACTACGCTAAAACTGATGATTGTGTGGATCACAACAAACTGGAAAATTCTTAAAGAGATGAGACTACCAGACCACCTTACCTGCCTCCTGAGAAACCTGTATGCAATTCAATAAACAACAGAACCACACTTGGAACAGTGGACTGGTTCAAAATTGGGAAACGATTATGTCTAGCCTGTATACTGTCACCCTGTTTATTTAACTTATATGCAGAGTACATCATACGAAATGCTGGACTGGATAAATCACAGGCTGGAATAAAGATTGCTGGGAGAAATAGAAACAACTTCAGAAATACAGATGATACCACTCTAATGGCAGAAAGTGAGGAGAAACTACAGAACATCTTAATGAGGATGAAAGAGGAGAGTGAAAAAGCTGGATTAAAACTCAGCATTCAAAAAACTAAGATCATGGCATCTGGTCCCATCAGTCATGGCAAATAGAAGGGGGAAAGTGGAAGCAGTGACAGACTTTATTTTCTTGGGCTCCAAAATCACTGTGGATGGTGACTGCAGCCATGATGTTGTGTTTCCCATCATGCAATTGAAATTCATAAAGTAATTGAAATTATCCAGCATAAAGCTTTTCCAGACTGGTTTCTTTTGTTTAGCAATATACATTTTAGTTTCCCACATGTCTTTTTCTAGATTTAGAGTTCATTTCTTTTTATTATTGAATAATATTCCATTCTATGTTTGTATTGCAGTTTATCTATTCATTCACCTACTGAAGAATATCTTCCTTGCTTTTGTTCCTGCATGCTCAGTTGCTCAGTCACACCCAACTCTATAACCCGATGGCTGCAGCCTGCCAGGCTTCTCTGTACATGGGATTTTCCAGGTAAGAATACTGGGAAAGGTTGCCTTTTCCTACTCCAGGGGATCTTCCTGATCCAAGGATTGAACCAGTGTCTCCTGTGTCTCCTGCATTGACAGGGGAAATTCTTTACCACTGAGCCACCTGGGAAGCACTCATTTGCTTTCAGTTGTTGACAGTTATGAATATAGGTTCTATAAACATTAACATGCAGGTTTTGTGTAGCCATGCATTTTCAAAACAGTTATTACCTCAATTGCTGGATTTTATGGTAAAAAATATAGTTATTTTTTCTAGTAATTCCCAAAGTGTACCCTAAAGTGACTATACCATTGTGCTTTCCCACCAGTAATAAAAAAGAGTTCCTGTTGATCCATCTGCTTTATCATTATTTTGTATTGGTGTATCCTTTGTAATTGATAAGCATTATTGTTTTACTTTACAATTTTTGATTATTGTTTTATTTTACAATTCCTAATGATAAATTATGTGTAGTTTTTATAAGCTTCTATATAATTTGTATATCTTATTTGGTGATATAGCTGTTAAGCTCTTTTGTTCATTTTTAATTGGATTTTTAAAAATTGAAGTTTAAAGTTTCTTTGTCTATAGATCCATCTGCTTTATCATTATTTTGTATTGGTGTATCCTTTGTAATTGATAAGCATTATTGTTTTACTTTACAATTTTTGATTATTGTTTTATTTTACAATTCCTAATGATAAATTATGTGTAGTTTTTATAAGCTTCTATATAATTTGTATATCTTATTTGGTGATATAGCGTTAAGCTCTTTTGTTCATTTTTAATTGGATTTTTAAAAATTGAAGTTTAAAGTTTCTTTGTCTATTTTAGATTGAACCCTCTATTTTATAAGTGCTTTGTAAATGTTTTCTCTCAGTCTATAGCTTTTCTTTTTATTCCCTTAATAGTGTCTCTCATAGTACAGAAATTCTTTAATTTTAATAAAATCCAAATTATCAGTGTTTTCTTTGCTAGATCATTGTATACTTTTGTTACATCTGAAAACTCACCATAAAATCAAAAAGTATTTTCTCTAGAAAAATCAATTCCCTGAATTTTTGCCATATTTTAATCCATATCCTTCTATTAGATCTTAAGCTAAAGAGTTGATTGGAATATATTTTTAACATCAATTCAACTGAAAAGAGATTGGCATTACCCAGATTTAACTTTGGTTCTGTAGTTACTTCATGTGAGAACTTAGGCAAATTAATTTATCTCTTTGTGCCTTAGCTTTCTTATTTTTAACATATTATTGATAATAGTATCTATCTCATAGTTGTTGTTAAGTTATAAAGGAGCTAATACATAAGTCTTACAATGACTGTGGCACAGAGTGAAATCAACATAGTGAAAGCATTAGTTGCTCTGTCATGTCCAACTCTTTCCAACCCAATGGCCTGTAACTTGCCAGACTCCTCAATCCATGGAATTCTCCAGGCAGGTGATCTCTTATTTTTATGATAATCATAACATTTTGGGTGTTAATGTTTTATCTGTTTGTATTCTATTATCTTTTGTAAATTTTTTTTCCCCATTTTTGGACTTGATGAAATGCATTAGGTTTTGTAGTTATGGGTCAAATTTTTACAAAGAACTTTCAATTATCCTGCTAGGACCTTCTTTAATTTCTTATTTTTTTCAATGATTCAATGCTTCATTTGGAAGGATATTGATGTCTTTCTTTAGTCTGGTTACTTCTGCATTTTAAAGCACTTATTTTTCAGTTCCTGTTTTTTTGATAACATTTTTTTAAGCTTCTAGTGCTAAAACTTTCCCCCAATTTTGGCAGGAGTACAAAAGTAGATTAAATTTACTTGTGAGCTGTTACTCAGAAATCAGTTAAATGAATTCAAAAATCATTTTTAACTCTTCTGGTCAGTAGAATAATAATGATAGTAATAAAAGAAATAAGTGTATTTTGCATGCCATTCTGATAATTGCTTAATGGCTCTCAATTCTCATTTTCTTCTTTTTATTAGTATATGCATATTCTTAGGCATTTTTATTACATTTTTCCATTATTGCAGCATTAAAACAGTTTCATATCTACTCTAATGTTTCGGGGATATAGAGGGAATATATGTTGGGGTGACTGATTGATAACTCATTCAAGACATTTTATTGAACGTCTCTAAATCCAAGTAGACTGTTAGGCACATTGGTAAATCAAAGGACTTTTCTTCTCAGCTCTAAAGAGCTGGTTTTCTAGTGAATAAAAAGGTATCAAGCAAGAAAAATGAATAAATAAGTGTATACTTACAAACGACTGTTGTGAAGTAAACAATAATCACTAGTGATACAGAATAAGATTGAGGACCCTACTGATATGGGGTGCTCAGGGAAGGGTCTCATTAGAAGTTATCTGATTAGTAATTCCTTAAAGATAAAGAGAAAGCTTTTTCAGCTCTCTTCTATAATTAGTTGGATATAAAACAATATAGACAACAGACTGGTTCCAAATAGGAAAAGGAGTACGTCAAAGCTGTATATTGTCACCCTTCTTATTTAACTGATATGCAGAGTACATCATGAGAAATGCTGGGCTGGAAGAAGCACAAACTGGAATCAAGAGTGCCAGGAGAAATATCAATAACCTCAGATATGCAGATGACACCACCCTTATGGCAGAAAGTGAAGAGGAACTAAAAAGCCTCTTGATGAAAGTGAAAGTGGAGAGTGAAAAACTTGACTTAAAGCTCAACATTCAGAAAATGAAGATCTGGCATTTGGTCCCATCACTGCATGGGAAATAGATGGGGAAACAGTGGAAACAGTGAAAGACTTTATTTTGGGGGG
>SJYX01001212.1:258174-289311 GCA_006410675.1 Oreotragus oreotragus | reverse complement strand
TCAACTTCAGCTTTTTCAGCATTACTGGTTGGGGCATAGACTTGGATAACTGTGATATTGAATGGTTTGCCTTGGAAACGAACAGAGATCATTCTGTTGTTTTTGAGATTGCATCCAAGTACTGCACTTTGGACACTTTTGCTCACCATGATGGCTACTCCAGTTCTTCTGAGGGATTCCTGCTGCAGTAGGTCATCTGAGTTAAATTCACCTATTCCAGTCCATTTTAGTTCTCTGATTGCTAGAATGTCAGCATTCACCCTTGCCATCTCCTGTTTGACCACTTCCAATTTACCTTGATTCATGGACTTGACATTCCAGGTTCCTATGCAATATTGCTTTTTACAGCATTGGACCTTGCTTCTATCACCATTCACATCCACAGCTGGGTATTGTTTTTGCTTTGGCTCCATCCCTTCATTCTTTCTGGAGTTATTTCTCCACTGATCTCCAGTAGCATATTGGGCACCTAGTGACCTGGTGAGTTCCTCTTTCAGTATCCTATCTATCATTTTGCCTTTTCATACTGTTCATGGGGTTCTCAAGGCAAGAATACTGAAGTGGTTTGCCATTCCCTCTCCAGTGGACCACATTATGTCAAACCTCTCCACCATGACCCGCCCATCTTGGGTTGCCCCACAGGGCATGGCTTGGTTTCATTGAGTTAGACAAGGCTGTGGTCCTAGTGTGATTAAACTGACTAGTTTTCTGTGAGTCTGGTTTCAGTGTGTCTTCCCTCTGATGCCCTCTTGCAACACCTACCACCTTACTTGGGTTTCTCTTTCCTTGGGCGTGGGGTATCTCTTCACGGCTGCTCCAGCAAAGTGCAGTCACTGCTCCTTACCTTGGATGAGGGGTATTTCCTTACTGCTGCCCTTCCTGACCTTCAGCGTGGGATGGCTTCTCTAGGCCCTCATGCACCTGTGCAGCCACTGTTCCTCAGGTTGCTCCTCCCAGCTGCTGCCCCTGGCCTAGGGCACAGGGTGGCTCCTCAGGGCCACTGCCCCTGGCCTCGGGTGCGAGGTGGCTTCTCCCAGCCACCCTTGACCTCGGTTGTGGGGTGTCTCCTTCCGGCTGCCACTGACCTCAGACACAGGGTAGCTCCTCCCTGCCGCCACTCCGACCTTGGGCTTGGGTAGCTCCTCTTGGCCGTTCCTGCGCCGTCGCAGCCTGGCACTCTTGGCCGCTGCCGCGACCTCAGATGTGGGGTAACTCCTCTCGGCCATTCTTAGTGCGCCAGTTCGCGGCCACCCACGCTTAGTGGAAAAAGGAAATTTCAGAGGTGATTCTATCATCTAACAGTAATATAAATGAGATAATAAGTATATTTTGAAAATGATGAAGTCTCTTAATTGTAATACATATATATATATATATTATATATATATTCGCTCAGTTGCGTCAGACTCCTTGTGAACCCCATGAAATGTAGTCCACCAGGCTTCTCTGGGGATTCTCCAGGCAAGAATACTGAAGTGGGTTGCCATGCCCTCCTTCCGGGGATCTTCCCAACCCAGGGATCAAATCCAGGTGTCTAGCATAATAGGCAGATTCTTTACCCCCTGAGCCACCGGGAAAACTTCCACCAGAAAGCTTGGGATGCCTCAGTGGAGAAGCTACCCACTCCGTATTCATGGGCTTTTTTGGTGGCTCAGATGGTAAAGAATCTGCCTGCAATGCAGGAGACCCTGAGTTCAGTCCCTGGGTTGGGGAGATCTCCTGGAGGAGGGCATGGCAACTGACTCCAGTATTCTTACCTGGAAAATCCCCATGGACAGAAGAGACTTGCAACCTACAATTCATGGAGTCACAAAGAGTCAGGCACAATTGAGTGATTCTATAATCTAACAGTAATATAAATGAAATAAATGAGTATATTTTAAAATAATGAAAAATCCCTTAATTGCTTAAGATATTTTGTATATATATTTACATATATATATATGTGTAAATGAAGAGATTTTAAAGGATACCAATAGTTGAAAAGTCTTAACTAGTAGAAAAGGTATGAGTTCCAAAAACATTGAAATTGACAACCTCAGTTTGAATATATGTGTCTTTTAGATCTCTCATTGCAGATACATTCTGAATATTGCTATATAAATGCTTCACTTTACTATAAAATTCCAAACCTCAGATTAACATTTCTTTCTTTCTTTCTTTCTTTTTTTTTTTTTTTTACATTTTAATAGAGAGTGATGAGAATAGCTTATGCTGAATTGAGCAAGTGGTTAAAACCTAATGGTTCAGAGGAACCTGGCATTTAGAGAAAATACATCAGGACCAGATGTTTAGGGCCTAAGTTACTGAAGTTTGATAAAAATTTCACGGTGAGTCATTCTCTCTACAGATTCTCACTAAAGGAAAGTTGCTCTGCCTTCTCCAGCAACATAAAAAACTACTAACTGCTCCTTTGAATCCTCCATACTATAGCCATACCAGCCATGTTATGTTCCTCGACAGCACCACATTGCCTATTTTTTGCTGAATTTTATAAAAGAAACACTAAATTAGATAGAGCAAAACAGTCCAGAAAGATTGTATTCAAGACTTTTGCCATAGGAGAGAGAAACTGAACTCGATTTCAGAGACAGAGGGCAGGAAAGCTGGGGTGAGCTAATGGAAAAGTACTAGAGGACATTATGTGGGAGGCAGTCAGTGTTGTTTGACCATCTGTGTTTGCTAATTATTCCTTATCTAGATTAGGCTTCTGCCCTCCCACAGAGATTGGCATAAAGAAAAGCTCTCTCCTTGATTTCAAACTGATGGCTCCCTGGTCTTTCAGGAAGTCATTCCTGACATTCCTAGTTTGTAAAACTGGTAGGAAACTGGAAGAAGATTTACATGTCGAAGTGGGTAGAGAAAGAATTTGCAATTATATTTTCTAAAGTAAATTCTCCAAGAAAAAGTAAGAGGTCTAAAATCAGGACAAAGCTTGTTGCAAGCTGAGGAAAATGTAAAGCCATATTGGCAGTTTTACTCTTTTCTTTCTTTTTCAGATACATTTTCCTCTATACTTGTCACCACATTAAATTCTATTCATTTTGTAAGATTTCAGCTTTGTTATTTCTCTGTTTCTTGCTCTGCTTTTTAAAGCTAGACTAGATTTCCTACTTTTACTTTCCTAATGTATTTTTTTTTTCTGTAAACAGTACATTATATCGCACTCTGACAATAGCATTTGCCCATTCACAGATTCTCTGACAAGAAATGATGTCCACTCAAATCAATCATCGGTGAAACTAAACAATTACCTTTAGTGAGTTAGAGATCTCCCCTGGAGAAATTCTAAGCCCTTAACTTGCAAAATACTTGCTAAATGAAAATGAGCACTAATCTGCAACTCCCTATCAGAGTGTACTACCCTTGTTATCCTAGGAGAGTATTTAGAGAAGACAAATTGGGCATTATAGATAGGAAAGAGTCAGAAGAAATTAATTAGCTGCAGATGCCTGAAGGACAGGAGAGACTTCCAGTGCAAAGTACACAAGTGGGCATAGCAAATTCAGGTATATTTTGGATACTTATAGAAAAGCCAAATCTGTCAATGTGATAGGCAATAGCTCTGGAAAATAATGTTCTAAAGAAGAGGTACAGTTCAGTTCAGTTCAGTTGCTCAGTCGTGTCCGGCTGTTTGCAACTCCATGGACTGCAGCACACCAGGCCTCCCTGTCCATCACCAACTCCCGGCGTTTACTCAAACTCATGTCCATTGAGTTGGTGATGCCATTCAACCATCTCATCCTCTGTCATCTCCTTTTCCTCCTTCCTTCAGTCTTTCCCAGCATCAGAGGTTTTTCCAATGAGTCAGTTCTTCGCATCAGAATCCCAAAGTATTGGAGTTTCAGCTTCAGCATCAGTCCCTCCAATGAATGATCAGGACTGTTTGCCTTTAGGATGGACTAGTGGGATTGCCTTGCAGTCCAAGAGACTCTCAAGAGTCTTCTCCAGCACCATGGTTCAAAAGCATCAATTCTTCGGAACTCAGCTTTCTTTATGGTCCAACTTTCACATCCATACGTGACTACTGGGAAAACTATAACTTTGACTAGACAGACCTTTGTTGGTAAAGTAATGTTTCTGCTTTTTAATATGCTCTCTAGGTTGGTCATAGCTTTTCTTCCAAAGAGCAAGTGTCTTTTAATTTCATGGCTGCAGTCACTATCTGCAGTGATTTTGGAGCCCCCCAAAATAAAGTCTCTCAGTGCTCCAATGGTTTCCCCATCTATTTGCCATGAAGTGATGGGACCAGATGCCATGATCTTAGTTCTCTGAATGTTGCACTATAAGCCAAATTTTTCACTCTCCTCGTACACTTTCATCAAGAAGCTCTTTAATTCTTCGCTTTCTGCCATAAGGGTGGTGTCATCTTCATATTTGAGGTTACTGATATTTCTCCTGGCAATCTTGATTCCAGCTTGTGCTTCAAAGAACAGGTAACATTCTGGTAAAAAAAAATAACGCTTCTTTTTCTGAGTCTTTTTCTTCATTAGAAGGATGACAGGGACTAGAGGTACAGGGAGCAAGATTTAATACTCAGGTTAGGAGATTAGAAAGTAACTGGATGGGTAAACTGTGTTGTTGCTAAGGGTAAGTGGGTTTAACCAGTGAGCTGCAGTCCACAGGAACTGTCTTAGTTAGTTCCTTCAGGATGCTATAACAAAATGTCCCAGATTGGGTATCTTGTAAACTATAGCAATTTATGTCTCACAGTTCTGGAAGTTGGATGTTTGAGATCAGGGTGCCAGCATGGTTAGGTGAGGTCCTTCTTCCATGTAGCATACTTTTCCTTGCATTCTCATGTGAAGGATGTAAGGGGCAAAGGAGCTCTCTCAAGCCTCTTCTGAAAGAATATTAAATATCTTCTAAATGTATCCCTTCATATTGAGCATGAGAATTTCAGCATATGAATTAGTATTTGGTGAGACACAAATATTCAGATCATACATAACAGGAACTAAATTTCAGGGTATGTAAAATACCATAAGATAAGAAAGAGAAATACAGTGAATTGATTGCCCTATGAGATAAGAGAGATACAATGAATTCATTGCCCTATTAGTCACTGAATCTGGAGTTGCCCACTTATTTTCTAACTGTATCTGGATTGGCTGAGAACATAGTATATTTAAAAGTGCAGTCAGAGGACATCCATCAGCCCAGATAGAAGAAACTTGGAAAAACAAGGGCTTATTCTTTTCTAAGATTATATAGGGAAATTCTTCTGGAATGTTTTCTAGGAATCCTACCTCCCTTCTATGCCTCACCAGGTTAGATTTATTTTTGGCAGTATTATATCCTGACAAACGTTTTATCTAAAATTTCTCTGTCCAATAACTAAATTGTTTGTTCTTTTAATTGCTTCTATCTTGGGATTCCAACGTATTTTCTAAGAATGTAGTAACTCAAACAGCAAAAGAATACAGCTGTGCTTTGGGGACCCCGTGTTTCCATAGCCTCCCAACTACTCTCATTTGCTTCCCTGGAGGGGAGAGATGTTCCTGAAGGGATGCTGACTGATCAAATTATAAACAAGAAGTGTGAATGGATAAATGTTTTTCAAGGCTCTTTTCTGTTATCAGTGAAATAGGTTAGCAAGGAGGAAGTGCAAAGATATGTGTATTATATGATCAATTTTTTTACTCAAATTAAAATTCAACTTTTCATTACATAAAAGTTTATATAACAGCATCACAGCCTGGCACTTCTACCCTTTCAGCATGTCATGCAAAGGTCACAGACTTACATTTGATAAAAGAAGCATGATGTCAGTGAACATTAATAAAGTCCTAATTCTAGATAAAAAGAACAATACATACATTAGGAAAATAATGGCGTCTATATTAAATATTACTCTAGACCTTAGAGCTATTACTCATCACATTCCACTTGTTTAACCATGACCTCCATGGCTCTTTTACTGTACTGAACCCTGAACACCCATTATGCAAAGCATAATTGCAACTCAGATAGGTAAAATAATATTAATCAGGGATAACATTGCAATGGACTCTGACCCATAGGTATAAATCTAATAAATGTGTAGGACTTTTCCCCATAATATAATGAGTTCTTCCTTATATCATTACTCATGAGACCAATGTGAAATCATAATAGGAATATTTAAGACAATTAATGGGACAGATAAGAAATGATCGTATGGTTTTAATTTCCTAATTATTTTAATGCCCCAAATTAAAGATATACATCAAGTTACATCCATTAAATCCTGCCAGTCATATTTCTTTGGAATAATGTTATAAAAGAGTAAAACTAGAAGTCAGATAAAATTAAGCAAAGAAAATGTTAGGCTGACTGTCAGAGAAGCAATATCCAAATGATTAAATCAGATGGATTGTGAAACAGTCTATTAAGTAAAGTGGTTAAAAGTGCCATCTCTTAGGCCATAAAAATAGACTGCAGTAGGCATTTTACCAAAGGGAACTGTTCTTCAGTGGTTTGATTAGATAAGCACAGGTCATCAAAATCTCTGACTCTAAGCAACCTTATCATCTATTTGTTTTTTTTTTTTTTTCCTGACATCCATTTGTCATTTGTTTAATAATTCAAATTCAGCTCTTTGTCAGTATGCACTGTTTCTGCTTTGAAACAACCTATTTTGGTATATAAATAAAAATACTGTAAACTTTCACATCCCCCATGCTACCTATCCCTACAAGCCACACACACATACACATAGAATTCTTTTTATAAAATTGTATATTCAAACCACTTGACACATGAAATGTCAGAATAATCAGGAAAATAGTGGAACCAGTGTATTTACAAGACCATGCTATCATTTAGAAAAACTTGGCTTTAAATATGTGAAGCCATGCATGTTGCTCTATTATTATTTATTTCCAATGATTCAGCATATGACTTATTTTCTCCAAATTCAAGAGACTTATTAAAGGCTGATGTGAAATAATTTCCTATATATATATTTTGAGGAAAATAGAGAAGTATAGATATTCACAAACCAGATTGTTGTCATTTCCAGTAGGGATCAGAATTGAGAATTGTGGGTAAAGGATAAATTGGGGCTTATTTTTCCATTGCACATTCTTTTATGAAATTTGTAGTCTTTATCACATGCATACATTATCTTACAAAACTAAAAGAAACAATATCCAATCTTGAATAAATATTCCAAAAAATTCTTTAAAAAAAAGAAATATTTTTTAAAAGTGATACAACCTCAAACTCATAGGGAATTGCATAAGGAATTACACTCCCAGATATTGTCAAATGTATAAAGAAAATTGATTGTGAACAATTATTTGAAACTAGAAATATCAGGAGACCTTGAGTTTTCTAATAAAAATGCTTTTAAGAAAATAAGTGTTACTGATATTCTCACTTGTAAGTTACTAAGCTGAACATCAACATCAAAAACTTACTTTAATATCTTCAAAGACTCTAAAAAAGTTGTGTTGTCTTTATAAAAATTCTTGTTGATATAAACTCAGCCTCTCCAAAGCATTTTATGCTTCTTTCTGTGTGACTATTATGAGTATCTGTCAAAGTGGTTAGCATTTTACCACTTAACCCTTTTCATCATTGTCATGTCTCTTATCTAAGAAATTTGACAAGAAGCTAGGGTCTGGGGTCATAGTCACAAAAGATATAGATTCCATAGAATAATAAATAATTAGCGATCTACCTTGGCTTACAAGTAACATTTTTCATAGTTTTTCATTCATCTCTGTGTTATTTGCCTTGATGTGGTATCTGGTTTTGCCGTGCTAAATGTTGTTTTCCTTTAATCAGTTTTGGAACAAGGGAAAGCCTCAGAAATATCTAAGTCATCAAGACAAATGGCAGGAAGTCCTGGGAGGGAATTTGTAAGTACATTAATAAGAGGGGACTTCCAAGGATTTAGTTCAGTCACTCAGTCATGTTCGACTCTTGGTGACCCCATGAATCGCAGCACACCAGGCCTCCCTGTCCATCACCAACTCTTGGAGTTCACCCAAACTCATGTCCATCAAGTGGGTGATGCCATCCAGCCATCTCATCTTCTGTCGTCCCCTTCTCCTCCTGCCCCCAATCCCTTTCAGCATGAGTCTTTTCCAATGAGTCAACTCTTTTCATGAGGTGGCCAAAGTACTAAAGTTTCAGCTTCAGCATAATTTCTTCTAAAGAACACCCAGGACTGATCTCCTTTAGAATGGACTAGTTGGATCTCCTTGCAGTCCAAGGAGAAAAGGTCAGTTTTCATTCCAATCCCAAAGAAAGGAAATGCCAAAGAATGTTCAATCTACTGCACGATTGCACTCAGCTCACGCACTAGCAAAGTAATGCTCAAAATTCTCCAAGCCAGGGTTCAACAGTACATGAACTGTGAACTTCCAGATGTTTGAGCTGGATTATAAAAGGCAGAGGAATCAGAAATCAAGTTGCCAACATCATTGCTGCTGCTACTGCTAAGTCGCTTCAGTTGTGTCCAACTCTGTGCGACCCACCAGGCTACACTGTCCCTGGGATTCTTCAGGCAAGAACACTGGAGTGTGTTGCCATTTCCTTCTCCAATGCATGAAAGTGAAAAGTGAAAGTGAAGTCACTGAGTCGTGTCCAACTCTCAGCGACCCCATGGACTGCAAGCCCACCAGGCTCCTCCATCCATGGGATTTTCCAGGCAAGAGTACTGGAGTGGGGTGCCATCGCCTTCTCCGACATCATTGGGCCATAGCAAAAGCAAGAGAGGTCCAGAAAATCATCTACTTCTGCTTTATTGAGTACACCAAAGCCTTTGACTGTGTAGATCACAACAAATTATGAAAAATTCTTAAAGATGGGAATATCAGACCATCTGATCTGCCTCCTGAGAAATATGTATGCAGATCAAGAAGCAACAGTTAGAACTGGACATGGAACAACAGACTGGTTCCAAATCAGGAAAGAAATATTTCAAGGCTGTATATTGTCACCCTGCATATTTAACTTATATGCAGAGTACATCATGTAAAATGCCAGGCTGGATGAAGCAGAAGCTAGAATCAAGATTTCTGGGAAAAATATAAAAAACCTCAGATATGCAGATGATACCACCCTTATGGCAGAAAGTGAAGAACTAAAGAGTCTCTTGTGAAAGAGAAGAGTGAAGAAGTTGGGTTAAAACTCAATATTCAGAAAACTAAAATCATGGCATCCAGTCCCATCACTTCATGGCAAACAGATGGGGAAACAATGGAAACACTGAGAGAATTTATTTCGGGGAGGGGGGGTGCTCCAAAATCACTGCAGATATTGACTGCAGCCATGAAATTAAAAGATGCTTTGCCCTTTGAAGAAAAGATATGACCAACCTAGATAGCATATTAAAAAGCAGGGATATTACCTTGCCAACAAAATCTGTCTAGTCCAAGTTCCGGTTTTTCCAGTAGTCATGTATGGATGTGGGAGTTGGACTATAAAGATAGCTGAGCAACCAATAAGTGATGCTTTTCAACTGTGGTGTTAGAGGAGACTCTTGAGAGTCCTTTGGACTGCAAGGAGATCCAACAACTCCATCTTAAAGGAAATCAGTCCTGAATATTCATGGGAAAGATTGTTGCTGAAGCTGAAACTCCAACACTTTGGCCACCTGATGTGAAGAACTGACTCTTTGGAAAAGACCCTGATGCTAGGCAAGATTGAAGGCAGTAGAAGGAGGGGACAATTAGGATGAGATGGTTGGAAGACATCACCCATTCAATGGAGATGAGTTTGAGCAAGCTTCAGGAACTGGTAATAGACAGGGAAGCCTGTCATGCAGTAATCCATAGGGCTGCAAAAAGTCGGACACAACTGATGGACTAAATTGAAAGATACCTATTCTTCCTGAGCATCCAGGTAACTTCATCTCCTAGATCCTTTGCATTTAGGAGCAACGCTGGAACTAGCCAGTGGAATGTGATGGAAATAGATGTAATTACTGCTAACAGTCCATGCCTTGCATGTGTTTATTACAGCACTTATTAATTTACCCTGCCCCCTTTTTAATCTGCATCATAAATCCAGAAAATTGGACACTTATGTGCAACGGTGACTCTGCAGGGATCTTGTTCAATTGTTTTTCTGCAGTAAATGATGTAAAATTATAAAAATCATTTTAGACTATCTTAGATTGAAAGATTGAATTAAATTTTTCATGACAGATCTAATTATGAAATTATTTTTTTTCTGAAATGATTGTTTTAGCTTAAACTTCACTTAGGATGTTGTCCTTATCAAGTGTGATTCATCAGACAAATTAGTGTTTCCATGTATATTTAAGCAGGTATATAATATGTAGCTTATGCCAACCACCTTTATCCAAATATAATCAATGACTTGCAGTTTTCTATTTGTTTCATATGATTTCAGAATATACCACTGTTTTCTGTATATAGTGAACATGAAAACTATATTCCTGTTACAGCAACTTTATGCATTCTTTAGTTGGGAAGATCCCCTGGAGAAGAAAATGGTCACCCACTCCAGTATTCTTGCCTGGAAAATCCCTTGGACAAAAGAGCCTGATGGACTACAATACCTGGGGTTGCAATGAGTTGGACATAACTGAGCAACTAACACACACACATAGTTTCAAATTCATTTGTAAATATTGTTAATTATAAAGTCATGCTTGATGAATTTTAGAAGTTTGTCTACCTCTGTGTGTTGTAATTGAGTGTAAATTTTCTAAAAATTGATTTTTAACATGTGTAATATATGGATTTAACATGCCAGGAACATAATGAAATTGATGAATACTGGAATAGAAAATGATTTTTTTTAATTAAACTGATAAAGCAATGTATCATTACTTTTTGAGTGTCTATTTCACTATATTTTTAGTGCTTTTTAAAATCATATTGATGATGCTCACTCCACCAAATATGAATATTGTAACAAATTTCTCTCCTACCTTTCTCTCAGAGATTGTTCTTGTATTGGTGAGAGTGTGTAAATTCCTAATTTTTCAAATTCATCACAAGAGTTTCTGATTTGAAATATAACTTCAAGAACTTTATCAAAATGATTAAGATTGAAATTTAAGGTTGGAGTATGTGACTACAGAGACATTTGGTGGTTGTGGATTTAGCCTGGAGGACTTTTGAACTGGTTGTTGAATTCTGAAACTATTAGAGATCTGAAAAATTTAAGAAAGATTTCACTTAAAATGTTTACAGATTTCTCCACCAGTGATTACCTACAATAACCAGTTTCTTATGATGACACTAAAACCTCAAAACAGATGAGATGATTCAGGGATCACCAGGTTAAGATATAGACAATTTTTCACAACAGTCCGGAGCCATGATTTAATATTCACTTCACTGCTGTAAAGGAACACTGTATATTACAGGACACTAGGTATATAACTGCCCCCCCTCCCAACTCTGGAGTAATATTTCTAAGGCATTCTTAAACATTCTTCATTGAATCTGAAACTAATGCAGAAATCTCCATTCTGTGATAACACTGGAGCATTATGGTTTCCAAACAGTAATGCCAGTTTGGCTCTGAGCATTTGTAATTTGCAACTCTATTCTAAGTTTAAGCAATATAGGTTATAATTATTGATATCTGGATTGTGAGGTTGCCACAGAAAACATTCTGAGTAAGGCCAGTACATCTAGGGGTCTAGCTGAAGTCTAGGGACAAAGGGTTGACCACTCTAAGAATCTTCCTTGGTGCTGTTTTTCAAGGATGTGTTTAATGTTAAGGACATATAACATTTGTGTGGAACTCTGTACTTGTTCCCAGAGGGTTTGTTTGTTTTAAAATCCCCTAGATCTTTTAAGTATTAGTTGCATGAGGACTTAAACAACATAAAAAAAATTGTTATGTTTGTTATAAAAAGACAGTGTTTTGAATAGAGGCAATAGCTGTTGTTTTAGAGGGAATTCAGCTTTAACTAGTGTGGTGGACTAGACATCCTTTAGATTATATCTAGGACTTTGAAACTACAGCTCCTAACCTGGGGCTAGGGGAAAGAACTTGAATTACTATAAATGAATATCATGGGACTAAGGAGCTCAGGGGAATGGAAAGACTTTTGATAAATCAATAGTTATTATACTGGCAATTGCAGCTGACAGGGGATGGCAGAGTATGGGTTTAAATGCCCCATTGTCCTGAGAATGTGTACCACCACTACATGTTCAATCATGGATGAGTGACAGGACAGAGCTGTATTCTATTGGAACTGGCCAAAGAAGCCTAAGAATTTTTAATTTAAGAGTCAACTTCTTTCTGGCTAGTAACTTTGAGAAAATTTTGTAAATATTATTAGACATTTTATAATAGCCAGGACATGGAAGCAACCTAGATGTCCATCAGCAGACAAATGGATAAGAAAGCTGTGGTACATATACACAATGGAGTATTACTCAGCCATTAAAAAGAATATATTTCAGTCAATTCTAATGAGGTGGACGAAACTGGAGCCTATTATGCAGAGTGAAGTAAGCCAGAAAGAAAAACACCAATACAGTATACTAACACATATATATGGAATTTAGAAAGATGGTAATGATAATCCTGTATGCGAGACAGCAAAAGAGACACGGATGTATAAAACAGTCTTATGGACTCTGTGGGAGAGGGAGAGGGTGGGATGATTTGGGAGAATGGCATTGAAACATGTATACTATCATACGTGAAACAAATCTTCTGTTCAGGTTCGATGTATGATACAGGATGCTCGGGGCTGGTGCACTGAGATGACCCAGAGGGATGGTATGGGGAGGGAGGTGGGAGGGGGTTCAGGATGGGGAACACGTGTACACCCGTGGTGGATTCATGTTGATGCATGGCAAAACCAATAAAATATTGTAAAGTAATTAACCTCCAATTAAAATAAATAAATTTATATTAAAAAAGAAAGTTTTGTAAATATTTTGTAATTAGTAATCTCAACATGACAATAGTAGCACCTTTGCAATGTTTGGAATAAAACTAGTAAATATCTTGAATTATAAACCAAGATAATTTTATATTATTGACATTCTTATATTAGTTATTTTACTATTAACCACAAAAATATTTATAGTTCTATTGTTTTTCATTCAGAGCATTTTATTCAGTACATCTTATAATTTTAGAAAACAAAATTAATTTGTCAATCAGATAATGAAGAGGATATTATATTACCTAATTTAAGTTTGTTAATATTATTGCTTGTTTTTATAAGAAGATTCTTTGAATTATAGGTTTGATCTACTTTAAATCATGGACATTTCTTTAAGTTTTAAATTATTATATGAAGAGTGATTCTATGGCAAATTGTTGTAGAATAATTGATTCTGATATTACAAATCCATGCTGCCTATATCTCTTTAAATTTGTATCTTTCTTAAACAAACTTTATTAAAGCATCTAATTATTCCAATATCAGGAGAGAAAACTTTTATTTGCCAAATAACCAGATAAAGGTTAACATAGCAATATTGACATTTTTATTAGGCTAGATTGATTTTGCTTTTAGTTAAGAGAAAACTATTGTGTGCTGGTAACTTACAACCCAAATCCTTAAGGTATGAGTTTCTTTTATTTTTAATTTCAGAAGTGATATTTTGGGATTCTTATCCATATTAATTCTTTATGGTTAAAGCAACAGAATTTCACAGAGAAAAGTAAAAGCCTATGTTTTATATGCACATTATAATCTTTTCATAGGCAAATTTCTTTTTCTCATATCCATTTATCAGAATCTAAGCCTTATGTTTTTTTATTTTATTTATCTTATTTTCTTATTTTTTTTCTTTGGCTCCAAAAGCACTGCAATTGGTGACTGAAACCATGAAATTAAAAGATGCTTGCTCCTTGGAAGGAAAGCTATGACCAACCTAGACAGTGTATTACAAAGCAGAGACATTAATTTGCCAGCAAAGGTCCATCTAATCAAAGCTATGATTTTTCCAGTGGTCGTATATGGGTGTAAGGTTGGACCATAAAGAAAACTGAGTGTCGAAGAATTGATGCTTTTGAACTGTGGTGTTAGAGAAGATTCTTTAGTGTCCCTTGGACTGCAAGGAGATCCAACCAGTCAATCCTAAAGGAAATCAGTCCTGAATATTCATTGGAAGGACTGATGCTGAAGCTGAAACTCCAATACTTTAGCCATCTGATGCAAAGACCTGACTCATCTGAAAAGACCCCGATGCTGGGCAAGATTGAAGGCAGGAGGAGGAGGCGATGACTGAGGATAAAATGATTGGATGGCATCAGCAACTTGATGGACATGAATTTGAGCTAGCTTTGGGAGTTGGTGATGGACAGGGAACCCTGGCATGCTGCAGCCCATGAGGCCACAAAGAGTTGGACCTGACTAAGTGACTGAACTCAAATGAACTGAAACCTTAAGTACTCACTTAACTTTAAGAAATAGAAATGTGCTGTTGCTTAGGGGAAAAAAAATCACTCTACAAATCAGAATCCTAACTTTCCAGTCAAAAACCAGCACTCTGTGAAGAGAAGACTATGGGAGATATGAACTGTATATGACAAATCTCCAGATTGGGATCTATATTGTCATTAGATGATATTGTTTTCTGAACTCATGATGAGAGGTGGCCTTACTTTTTATGGCTGTCTGCAAAGTCCACTACAGCTGACAGTGACTTGCCATGAGCAGTGGTCTACAAATCAAACACTATAATTTATTTCTATATTAAAGGACTACTGACAGTTGGTTCAGAAAGTTTTTTTTTTTTTAAATAAATACTAGCATAGTATATTGAAATACCAAATCTTTGTTGTACTTATACACACAGAGTTTATCAAAGTGTCTTAAAAGTTAAAATCTATTTTCAAGAGAAAATTCATGACACATTTATTCCTATTAATACATATATTTCTTTATATATTACCATATGAAAATGGTATTGTGCATATTATAATGGAATGTTTGTATACACATATGAAGATGAACTACTTTTTCTTGGGCTAAATTAAATGAAATTAGTTTAACATAGATCATAAGATTGACCTGTTTGATTTTCAATGTTAATAAAATGTGAATAAAAGCTGATCATCATATGCTGAATTATTAACAATCCTCATATGCCTTTCAAAGACATTTGTATTAAAATATAAGCCTAATGTGGTCACCAAAATTCACAAATAAAAAAGCTATGAAATTAAGTTCAAGGAAAAGCAAAGAACTGAGAGTCATCCTCTAGTACAATCATGAGATATGAAGGAGTAAAATTTCATTTTCTCTTCATATGATATTAATATATGTGTATGATTCTGATTACTAAGATGGGAGTTATAAAGATTTATTAAAGTCTTGAGTGTGCTTAGTCACTCAGTCATGTCTGACTCTTTGTGACCTCATGAATAGTAGCCCACTAAGCTGTTCTGTCTATGGAATTTTCCAGGCAAGAATCCTGGAGTGGGTTGTCATTTCCTTCTCCAAAGTCTTGAGTATTTTGCTAAAAAGTTGACTCTATATTATATAAATATGAGTACCCTCTGTGGAATAAAGTTTTAAAGATGGGAGTTATAAAGATTTATTAAAGTCTTGAGTGTGCTTAGTCACTCAGTCATGTCTGACTCTTTGTGACCTCATGAATAGTAGCCCACTAAGCTGTTCTGTCTATGGAATTTTCCAGGCAAGAATCCTGGAGTGGGTTGTCATTTCCTTCTCCAAAGTCTTGAGTATTTTGCTAAAAAGTTGACTCTATATTATATAAATATGAGTACCCTCTGTGGAATAAAGTTTTTGGCAATAGACTTTAGAGAAATTTTCTTGCATATTGACAAATGAAGGAGGTAATTTAGAAAGTCTTCTCAAATATACTCTGTTTTCTATGTACTCTTATAATACAGCTGAAAACATACTAAGTATAAAGAGCCTTATAGTGAGAGTTCCATGTGCAATTAACTTATTTAGAAGGGAGAATTATGTTATTTTTGGCTTATTTATCCTCAAACATCAAACTTCCTCCAAGATGTTATCATGTATATGGGGACCATTATATACNTCTGTTTTCTATGTACTCTTATAATACAGCTGAAAACATACTAAGTATAAAGAGCCTTATAATGAGAGTTCCATGTGCAATTAACTTATTTAGAAGGGAGAATTATGTTATTTTTGGCTTATTTATCCTCAAACATCAAACTTCCTCCAAGATGTTATCATGTATATGGGGACCATTATATACCTAAATCCTACATAGTATATTGTAATTGCTCAATCAATTCTTATTCAATTTAATGATGTCTTTGTATAAATCCAAGGAAAAGAAAACATATTCATCTCTTCTATGATGTAAGTGTGGAGAATTTTAACAATAATTTGTAGTACAAAGACATTTTACATTATAAATTTATATCAACCAAACCCTCATGAAATTATGTGTATATTTATTGCAAGGTAAGTTTGCCTTTTGACATTAATTGGTAGAATTTTTCTACAAGTCCTCATGCACACACCAAAAATGCTAGTACTCATGTTTTCTGGTACTACTGTTATTGTATTAACATGAGTTACAATTAATATTTTCAAAGATAGTATTCTTTTTTTCTCATTAAACTTCTTTTTTTAATGGGTCTCAAATTCTGTGACAGATTTTTGGTCAAGCTGTTTTCATTAAAAATTACTGATTTTAAAAATTAATAATTTAAAACTGCCACACACAAAGCATATGGTCCACAAAACATTCTTTCTTTCTGAAGATTTTACAATGCATTGTTATCATTAACAAATCTTTTACTATTAAATGTAAATGGCCAATTGAAACAAATAGTTCTGAGACAGTTCTTTCACCATTGATTAAGACTGGGGTGGCAGGTTTTCAGGATGATATTCATTTAGCCTTCTGAGCATTCTGGGGAGACTTGGTGACCTTGCCAGCTCCAGCTGCCTTCTTGTCCACTGCTTTGATGACACCCACAGCAACCATCTGTCTCATGTCATGCACAGCAAAATGGCCTAGGGGAGAAGAGCCGGAGAAACTCTACACATGTGGGCTTGCTGGGAACCATATCAATGATGGCAGCATCACTAGATTTCAAGAATTTAGGGCTGTCTTCCAGCTTTTCCCCAGAACGATGATCAATCTTCTTCAGCTCTGCAAACTTGCAAGCAATGTGAACTCTTTGACAATCCAGCACAGGTGCATATCCAGCACTGATTTGGCCTGAAGTGAAGTGAAGCGAAGTCGCTCAGTCGTGTCCGACTCTTTGCGACCCCGTGGACTGTAGCCTACTAGGCTCTTCTGTCCATGGGATTTTCCAGGCAATAGTCCTGGAGTGGATTGCCATTTCCTTCTCCAGGGGATCTTCCCAACCCAGGGATCGAACCCGGGTCTCCTGCATTGTAGACAGATGCTTTACCATCTGAGCCACCAGGGAAGTCCTGATTTGGCCTGGATGGTCCAAAATAATCACCTAAGCTGTGAAGGCAGCTGCTTCCATTGGTGGGTCATTTTTGGTGTCAACAGCCACATTGCCATGACAAATATCTTTGACAGACATCTTCTTGACATTGAAGCCCACATTGTCCCCAGGAAGGGCTTCACTCAGTTTCATGGTTCATTTCTACAGACTTTCACTTCAATTGTTACATTTACTGGAGCAAAGGTGACCACCATGCCAGGTTTGAGAACATCAGTCTCTACTTGACCCACAGGGACAGTACCAATACCGCCAATTTTATAGACATCCTGAAAGGACAAACACAAAGGTTTGTTATTTGGGTGATTTGCTGACAGGATGCAATCCAAAGCTTCAAGCAAGGTGGTTCCATTGGTATTGCCATCCTTATGGGTGACTTTCCACCCCTTGAACCATGGCATGTTAGCACTTAGCTCCAGCATGTTGTCACCATCCCAGCCAGAAATTGGCACTAATGTTGTTGTATCAGGGTTGTAGCCAATTTTCTTAATGTAGGTGCTAACTTCCTTTACAGTTTCCTCATATCTCTTCTGGCTGTAGGGTGGCTCAATAGAATTCATTTTGTTAACTCCAACAATTAGTTGTTTCACTCCAGAGTGTAAGCCAGAGGGCCTGCTCATGAGTTTGCCCCTTCTTGGAGATACCGGTTTCAAATTCATCAACACCAGCAGCAACAATCAGAACAGAACAATCAGCCTGGCATGTGCCTGTAATCATGTTTTTGATGAAATCTCTGTGTCCTGGGGCATCAGTGATGGTAACAGTACTTGCTGGTCTCAAATTTCCACAGGGAGATATCAATAGTGATACCACACTCACATTCAGCTTTCAGTTTGTCCAAGACCCAGGCATACTTGAAGGAGCTCTTTCCCATCTTGGCAACCACCTTCTTTAACTTTTCAATTGTTCTCTTGTTGATGCCACTGCATTTGTAGATGTGATGGCCAGTCGTGATAGACTTCCCTGAATCAACATGCCCAATGACAACATATTGATGTGCGTCTCTTCCTTTGCCATTTTTGCTTAGGTTTAATGGTGGTTTTCATGACACCTGTGTCCTGGCAGCAAACGCATTGCGAAAAAGCCCAAGAATTTATTTATTTATTTCTTCAGAGAGAACTATAGTTATCCTCCATGATGAAAACAGCAATATACAGACATTTTTAAAAGTTAGGAAAGTATTTTTTCTCTCTTGTATAGCATTTTGGGGAACTCAGGGAGAAGCTTTCTTCAGAGTGGATCAAATCTTGATCTGCAGTTTGGCATTCATGTTGATGTATGGCAAAACCAATACAATATTGTAAAGTAATTAACCTCCAATTAAATAAATTTATATTTTAAAAAATTTGAAGTATAGTTGACTGACAATACTATGTGTGTTTCAGGTGTATAGCAAAGGGATTGATATATATGTATATATATCAGATGATTTTCTATTATGAATAATTACAAGATATTNTATGGCAAAACCAATACAATATTGTAAAGTAATTAACCTCCAATTAAATAAATTTATATTTTAAAAAATTTGAAGTATAGTTGACTGACAATACTATGTGTGTTTCAGGTGTATAGCAAAGGGATTGATATATATGTATATATATCAGATGATTTTCTATTATGAATAATTACAAGATATTGAATAGTTCCCTGTGTTATAGAGTAAAACTTCTTTGTTTGTCTATTTTATGTATAGTAGTTTCTATCTGTTCATCCTTTACCTCTAATTTATCTCTACCCCCTCCCTTTCCACTTTGGTAACCATAAATTTGTTTTCTTTGTCTATGAGTGTGTTTCTGTTTTATATATAGACTCCTTTGTATTACTTTTTAGATTCCACAAATAAATGATATAACATTTGTCTTTCTCTGGTATATCCATATTGCTACAAATGGCAATATTTCATGTTTTTAATAAGTGGTTAATATTCCATTCCATATATATATATATATATATATATATATAGAGAGAGAGAGAGAGAGAGAGTACGTTTTCTTTATTCATTCATCTGCTCATGGGCACATGGGTTGTTTCCATATCTTGACTATTGTAAACAGCACTGCAATGAACATTGGGGTACATATCTCTTTTCAAATTCGAGTTTTCATCTTTTCTGGATATATGCTCAGGGGTGGCTCATATGATAGCTTTATTTTTAGTTTTTTTTTTTTTTTTTTAAGGAACTTCCACACTGTTCTCCATAGTGAAATCACTCAGTCATGTCCGACTCTTTGCGACCCCGTGGACTGTAGCCCACCAGACTCCTCTGTCAAGGCCTGGCGTGCTGCGATTCATGGGGTAGCAAAGAGTCAGACACGACTGAGTGACTGAACTGAACTGACCTGAATACTTAGTGATGTAGAGCATCTTTTCACATGCCTGTTGACCAGTTGTATGTCTTCTTCAAAGAGATGTCTATTTAGGTCTTATACCCATCTTTTATCTATTTTTTAAAAAATATTGAATTGTATGGGATATTTGTATATTTTGGATATTAACCTCTTGTTGGTAACATCATTTACAAGTATTTTTTTCCATTCCATAAGTTGATAGTTTATTTTGCTGATGGTTTCCTTTGCTGTGCAAAAGCTTTTAAGTTTGATTAGGTTCTCTTTTTTTGTTAATTTTTGCTTTTATTTCTTTTGCCTTGGGAAACCAGTCTGAGAATACATCCAAGAATGCTTTGCCTGTGTTCTCTTCTAGGAATTTTATGATGTTATCATTTACATTTAGGTCTTTAAATCTAAATTTCTTTATTTTTCTTTTTTTTAATTTATTTATTTTAATTGGAAGTTAATTACTTTACAATATTGTATTGGTTTTGTATACAGTGTGAAGGAGTGTTTCAGTTTTATTGATTTACATGTAGCTGTCCAGATTTCCTCCAATACCACTCGCTGAAGAGCCTATCTTTTCTCTATCATATTCTTGCTTCTTTTGTCATAGATTAATTGACCATAGGTATGTGGCTTTATTTCTGGGCTTTATTTGGTTCTATTGATTTATATATCTGTTTTTGTGTCAAAGCCATTCTGTTTTGATTACTGTTGTTTTGTGGTATTGTCTGAAGTCTAAGAGGATTATGCCTCCAACTGTGCTCTTTTCTTCCATATTGCTCTGGCCATTATGGGTCTTTGTGGTTATATATAAATTTTAGAATTATTCTAGTTCTGTAGATATTACATAAAATCTGTATATTGTATTGGAAATTAAGCTACATATTTCTAATTTCCTTGATTACTATTGATCAATAAAAATTTTAATGTAATTTAGAAAATATTTTGAACTGAGTAATAATAATAATCAATAACATATGTGAAAAGTTGCAGGATATAGTCAATGCGTAGTTGTAATTAAATTTGCTGTAAGTAACCTTATACAAAATAAGGAGACACAAATTATGTTTTCAGCATAAAAAATATAAAAAAGTAAAAAGGTAGTCAAAATTCTCACAAAGAAAACTCTACTTTTTTAAGTTCTAGATAACATTCAAAGATTCAAATGATTTTACTTTCAACTTCTAGATAACATTCAAAGAAAGTAACTGCAAAGTTAAATTCTTCAGGGATTAGGAATATGCTATAAGTTACTGTACAAGGTTAACATAACCTTCTTTCCAATATCCAAAAGGACTTTGAAAGAAATGAAAAGTTACTGATTGATAATTATAAAATTAGAATCTATAAATCTCTATATATTTTTGTCTAGAACTTTATATATATATTTATGTGTATATATATGTGTATATGTATACATATATGGATGGATCTATTATGTCATAATGAATATAAATATACACTGAATTTTATCAAATTTGATAAAAACCTATTATATTAATGACTTAAAGAAATGTTTATGATTATATAAATATATAGAAAAAACTATAAAATTCAATGTATATTTTTATAAAAAGCATTCAAAGAATAATTTGACAAATTGATTAAAAGTATTTACAAAATACCTTAAGAAAATGTCATCCATTCTGGGGAAATCACTGAAAAGTTTCCCTGAGACTGGGAAACTTTTAGGAATGCCAATTTAACACCACTTATATCAATCATTATTTTGGAAGACTTTGGCCAAGTAAAGCAAGAGAAGGAAATGAAAACATAAGGACTAGGAAGGGAGAAAACAGTTACGATTCCAGATGATTTAATAATATAGGTAGAATCCCCCAAATTTTTTACAGGCAAACTATAGGATTAATATGAAATTTTACCAGTGTAACTGACTGGATCTTTCCCTAGTTGTTCTTCTCATTAGTAGTAACAGATTTTAGCTGTTAAGAATCCAAACCGGTCCTTTAGTCTATCTCTTAGTCCCTTCAAAACATCTACTACTCGCACAACTTGGGCCAAGCTCTGACTAAAAAAACGGGGGAAAAGAACAGCTCTAATGTTTAGTCTGTCTGTATGACACATTCTAATCCAGTTGCAATCTATCTTTCAGTCCCAAGTGGAAGTACAGGAAGAAACCAAATACAGTGGTTCTGGCACTTTCAGGAATTGGTATAAGTTAGGGTTATTATTGTGCATAAAAAGGTACAATCCCACTGAAGAAGAGTTAGTTCTTCACTATTCCTCCTTATTACTTTTAGGAGTTTTTTTTTTTGTTTGTTTAATTGGAGTATTATTGCTTTACAATGTTTGTTAGTTTCTTCTGTACAATGAAGTGAATCAGCCATATGTATACTATGTCTTCTCCCTCTTGGCTCTCCCCCCTGCTTCCAAAGCCTGCCTCTCTAGATCATCACATAGCACTGAGCTGAGCTCCCTGTGTTATACAGCAGCTTCCCTCTAGCTATCTGTTTTACACATGGTAGTGTATGTATGTCAGTCCTAATCTCCCAGTTTGTCCCAGCCTCCCTTTCCCCACCATGTCCACATGTCCATTGTTTTCGTCTGCATGTCTATTTCTCTTCCTTGTTAATTGTGGTTATTTCATGTATTACTGCAAAAAAATATTTGCTGTGCACCCATCATAGACCCCAGGCTGTCATAGGTGCAGGAGACACAGTGGTGTACAGACAGACGTGGTTCCTGCTCCCTTGTGGGTAAGACACTACCAGTGGCCAAAGATGGGAGGGATATTTTGAGCTTCAATAATAATAATGGTAGTTAACCCATTCAATATGTTTAAATTCATAATATAAGGATGGTAAGAACTAATTCATTATCTAGACAATTAGATAGATGAAAGGAATGGATAGCATATTTATCTCACCTTTCTCACACACACTTTACCACTAGGTAACCAAATTGTAGATATAGATAATCTTCCTATAAAATTATTCTGGCTAATAAAGAAAATAACATTTTACTGTTTTACAGCTTGGTAAACAGATAGATGTAGGTATTGAGCATCATCATTGAGCTGCTTGCATTTAATTTGTATAGTTTGTATATCCTATGGTCATATCACCTCTGGTGTTTGTTTGAATATATGCATCAGGCTGCCAATGTGAATTTAATTCAGGGGACACATGGGCATGCTGAACTGCATGATGAATATCCAAACCACAAAATCTAGAAAATGGGCAGCTCTGTGCATGACAAGTCTCAGGTCATAAACAGATGAACTCTATGAAAAACAAAGTAATTAAAGAGAATCTGAAGTTTAAAACCAGAACTGAAATATAACAAAAGTTAGAACAATGGAAGCCTATGTTATTAATGCCCAATGATATATCTTTGAGCAATATATGTGTAAATAAATTGATGGAAGCAATATTATAAAAGCTGATGGTTGTTACTTATGGTGGGTGACAAGGGTCCTTGATTAAGATGGGGATATAGAGAACTTCCAACGTGGCCAGTGAAGTTCTGCTGACTATTCCAGGGCAGGACCTGGCTGGGCATATAAGGCTGTTTATCTTCTAATAATTTATTAGGTTATACATAGGTTTGAGTCATATTCTGTATCTGTGCTTTGTTAAGCTGAAACCAAACGAAAGTAAAAGATTACAAAATCTAAAGCTTCAAGTATAGCAGAAATTACAATATTCATGACAGACTTTGATATATAAATTGCAGCTTTTGCCTACTTCTCAGTGTTCCTAGTAGGTGCACAAGCACCTTAAGATTTAAAATGGGGAAAAAAAGAAAAAGCCCTACTCTTTCTTTCTAAAGACAGAACCAATTGAAAGACAAACAAATGGGGAAGATAGGGAGATGGCAATCTCATATATCTGTATTCCTGATAATCTGATAGGGGAAACTGTCTCTAGATTGATAACCAGGTAAATTTATGAATACTCTATTGGTGGTAGTATTCATCACTGAATACTGTGGAGGTATAGTGTTTTTTATGATTTATGAAAAGAAAGAACTGTGAACATAAACATTCACATGACAGGCTTGCTTTGCAAAGAAAAGATGAAAGGATTGACTGAATATGTTTTTGGTTTTTCCCAAAGCTGATCATTCAGGGAGGTGTGTGCAAATGTTTGGAAAAACAAAGTTACTTTTGCGGCCATCCCCCATTACAAAAACAAATCCAGAAGAAGAAATGTTCCATGAAAGAATATAGCATTCTTTATTCATATAAACTGTAGTTCATTTTACCATCCTATTATCCCTTATTTTGGAATGTTTATGTTGTTTCCAGTTTTTCACCAGAATAAATCACATTTTTAACCATATCCCATGTGCATATGCATCCTTGTGTGTATCTCTGGTAGATACACTGCTTCCTAGAGAAAATTACATTCCTTCTAGAAATTGCGGTCAATTACAACAAATGGAGAGTACTATTTCTAATTTATAATCTCATAATATGAAGTACTCCTTTTCCTATTTGGAACCAGTCTGTTGTTCCATGGCTAGTTCTAACTGGTGCTTCCTGATCTGCAAACAGATTTCTGAAGAGGCAGGTCAGGTGGTCTGGTGTTTCCATCTCTTTAAGATTTTCCCATAGTTTATTGTGATCCACATAGTCAAAGGCTTTGGCATAGTCAGTAAAGCAGAATTAGATGTTTTTCTGGAACTCTCTTGCTTTTTCCATGATCCAGCGGATGTTGGCAATTTGATCTCTGGTTCTTCTGACTTTTCGAAAACCAGCATGAACATCTGGAAGTTCATGGTTCACGTGTTGCTGAAGCCTGACTTGGAGAATTTTAAGCATTACTTTACTAACGTGTGAGATGAGTGCAATTGTGTGGTAGTTTGAGCATTCTTTGGCATTGTCTTTCTTTGGGATTGGAATGAAAACTGACCTTTTCCAGTCCTGTGGCCACTGCTGAGTTTTCCAAATTTGCTGGCATATTGAGAGCAACACTTTCACAGCATCAGCTTTCAGGATTTGAAACAGCTCAACTGGAATTCCATCACCTCCACTAGCTTTGCTCATAGTGATGCTTCCTAAGGCCCACTTGACTTCACATTCCAGGATGTCTGGCCCTAGGTGAGTGATCACACCCTCGTGACTATCTGGGTCATGAAGCTCTTTTTTGTACAGTTCTTCTGTGTATTCTTGCCACCTCTTCTTAATATCTTCTGCTTCTGTTAGGTCCATACCATTTCTGTCCTTTATCGAGCCCATCTTTGCATGAAATGTTCCCTTGGTATCTCTAATTTCTTTGNGTGGTCATGTACGGATGTGAGAGTTGGACCATAAAGAAAGCTGAGCACTGAAGAATTGATGCTTTTGAGCTGTGGAGTTGGAGAAGACTCTTGAGAGTCCCTTGGACTACAAGGAGATCCAACCAGTCCATTCTAAAGGAGATCAATCCTGAGTTTTCATTGGAAGAACTGATGTTGAAGCTGAAACTCCAATACTTTGGCCACCTGATGTGAAGAGCTGACTCATTTGAAAAGCCCCTGATGCTGGGAAAGATTAAGGGCAGGAAGAGAAGAGGACAACAGAGGATGAGATGGTTGGATGGCATCACCGACTCAGTGGACATAGGTTTGTGTGGACTCTGCGAGTTGGTGATGGACAGGAAGGCCTAACGTGCTGCAGTTCGTGGGGTTGCAAAAAGTCAGACACGACTGAGTGACTGAATTGAACTGAACTGAACTAAATATGAAATATTCCATTTTGGGTTCAGTCTTGTCTAGAGAGAAACCAAATGTAAAATAATTTCAAAAACATATTATGGAAGACAAAATAAAGGTGTTTGATAGAGATTCAATTTTTTTAATAGCTATATTCAAAGGTAGATTAAACAGTCATCATACGCACTAAAATGCAGAAACAGGATTAAGTTTCTTGGTTATCACAGTTCACTGCATTCATCTAATTGCCTCGTATGTCAGTTCAGTTCTTAGAATGCTTCAGTTGATTAGCGTCCTGCCACGGCATCTCTGATCAGTTTTTATTATCTTTTATGTTCCAATAGCACACAGCACACCCAAGCATACTCTAGCATACCTTTCCATTTTCCTTTGTGATTACAAATTTTGTTGATAAAAAAATGAGTATCAACAAAGGTGTATTCCATTTTTATCTATTTATCCCATCATCTAACATCCTTGACAGAAAATTGATCTATAGGAAATAAAAATATGAATAAGTTGTAAAATGATCACGATTGTCAGGATGCAGTTTTCCTACTGACAATTTTGTGATAATGCCTGACAGCAATGGGCGAATTTTAAGAGTGACTGTTTTACTTTTTTTCTTGAATGTTAATCTTTAAAATTTTTATAATATGTTCTGAATCAGCCTGGAGAATCTTTATGCATTAGACCTTTCTAGATTGAAAGATCTCAAGAGGACATGGGGAAGTTTGGAGTTTGACTATGATTTTTGGATTACTGTATGTTGACTGTGGGTGAGATGAATAAGCTCCAAGGTCTCAGTTAACTTTAAAGTACTACAGTGTTCCTTTAAAGAAGAAATGCTGCTAGGTCCAAATGGATTTCCTTGAGCCACTTAGAACTAGTGTGGGATAATATCAATTTCCTATGAAAGACATGTAGAGTTCAGACTGCACAGCTGACCCTAATTACAAAAGATTTGTATTTTCAAATATGTGTGTTAGTCCTCTGTTCCTGAGGTAATCGAACTCATATTGAACATATTTTATTCATGGGTAAGAATGTCAAGTCCATTATAAATTTACTGGCAAGGTAGTTACTGGAGAATAGCTCTCTAGCTGCCTCCTGCAACTCACTTTTCAACTATCTTAGAACAATGGTGTTCTGGCCCTGGACAGTTTTGTCCTCAGATCTGTTTTTCACACTTGCCTTATTTGTCCATCTAATGTAAGATTTATGTCAAAAGATCTATTAATTCCTGCAAACTGTGTTTCTCCGGNCAACTCACTTTTCAACTATCTTAGAACAATGGTGTTCTGGCCCTGGACAGTTTTGTCCTCAGATCTGTTTCTCACACTTGCCTTATTTGTCCATCTAATGTAAGATTTATGTCAAAAGATCTATTAATTCCTGCAAGCTGTGTTTCTCCGGCTCTTGCTTGATTTTTTTTTTTTTTAAGCTGGAGTCTGTGCTTGGAAGTCTCTAGTGGGAGATTAGAAACCTCCAGCACAGTAGATGACAGGGCATGTCTTTCTCTAATTCTTTGTCTAAGGCTGCATTTCCTCAAGTGAATGACCAGCATGCTCAAATTTGAGCTTCTGCCATGCTCTTTAGATTCTTGTAATTCTTTACCTGTAGCAAATGGACTTTGCCCACAACATCAGGGAGCCACAATGATGTGTATTGTTCTACAAGCCCCTTTGTGAAAATATATAAGTAATATAGCTGATGGAAATTAAGTGCCTATGTCTGGGAGGTTATTTCTATTTGGTCATTCACTCATTCAATAAAAAAGTCATTGAGCACATAGCATGAACCAGACAATGTCTCTGTGTTGAAATTACCACACTGAATAAACCCCAAAACATTTGTCTTTTAAATTTTTCACTGTTTGGAAGAAGGTGGGGAACTAAACAACTAACTAACTGATTACGTAAATAAATAGTCTATAATATAATAGAAAGTACTTGATTTATGGAGAAAAAAATCAATGAGACAAAGGGTACAAACAATATTATGGGAATTTCCATTTTAAATAAGCTAGGTGGAAGAACGGGGAAGGCAATGGCACCCCACCCCAGTACTCTTGCCTGGAAAATCCAATGGATGGAGTAGCCTGGTGGGCTGCAGTCCATGGGGTCGCTAACAGTCGGACAGACTGAGCGACTTCACTTTCACTTTTCCCTTTCATGCATTGGAGAAGGAAATGGCAACCCACTCCAGTATTCTTGCCTGGAGAATCCCAGGGATGGGGGAGCCTGGTGGGCTGCCGCCTATGGGGTCACACAGAGTCGGACACGACTGAAGTGACTTAGCAGCAGCAGCAGCAGGTGGAAGAAGTCTTTGTGAGATGATGATGCTAGAAAATTATGAGTGAGGATTGAACCATATACATGGTTGGTGCCTCATACACAGGGGACCTGGAGTGGGGGGGGACTGGGCCTACATGACAGCAGTGTGAAGCAAGTGTGGCTGTTGGGGACCCTGTAAGCATGGAGTGGTAGAAAGTAAGGTCAGGTTTGTGAGTGGGGGCTGAGGATGTAGAGCCTTTTAGGTCGTTGTATGGACTTAAGTTTTTACTCTGAGTGAGTTGAGAAACCACTGGAAGAGTGATGTGGTGTATTTTGCATTTTCAGAGCATCTTTTGTGTACTGTGTTGAAGATAGACAAATACTGTGAGAAGCTTTGCTGAAAATGGGGATGGAGAATAAATTGTAACCAGAAAAAATGTGAGGTAAAGAAATGTGTTATTCGTGCTTTTAGGTTGGGAGTGATACTAACATGTTTAATGAACACAAGATGTGTATGCTTTAACAAAGAGAAGAGACATTAATTATGCTGGAGAGAGAAGGGAAACATGCTGAATCCACATCTTTGAATATGTATGAAAAGGGCAAATGTGATATCTTTATCTTTAGATGCACAGACAATTTAGTACTAAGGGGCTGATGGAGGAAAGGAATGCATTTCAGATGCTATGAAGGTTAGGTGAAGGTGATGAGCAAAGCTTGTAGAATCTGATCTATTTTTCTCAGTAAAATAACAAGTCTAAGTTGAAGTGAGACTGAAATGGTATTGAAGATTTTTAAGAGACAAGAGAATGAATAGAATAGCCACCTGGGAAGTAGAAGACTAAACAGACCAGTTAAATATATACTATGCACAAAGACACAGTGAGGAACACAGTCAGAAATTTTATGTATCAATCTTTATGGCTATATATTTTCCTCCAGGTTAACTTAAACTGCGCCAGTTTTTAACCAGGATTAGGATTTTGTTAAGCAGGTATGATAGAACAAGAATGTAGGAAGACACACATGGTCATATTCAACATAATTAGTTGAATATTGAGAGTTGATTTAGGTCTAGGTGGTGAGAGAAGCCTCAACACAGGGACAGATAAGGAACAGAAGAAAGTTCATAGAACTGATGATTTCTCACTTTCAATGGGGTCAAAGGACTGTTGTAGTCAAAAGACTAGAATGTAGAATGAGTTGGAAGATGGATGGTAAAGGTGGAGAATGGATACCTGACACTGAAATAATGATTGCCATATGGACAAAGTTTGGAGTATATTCATGTTCATGAATACGTAACTGGAGTAGAATGAAAGTCAACATCATTGGTGTAGAGGTGTTCAAGTAGGAAGCCAGAAAGTGAGAAAGCTTGTCTTTTGGGGGTATTGAAATCATTAAGAATTAAATGAGAAGCAGTCTTATGGCAAGGGACATAATCTAGGGTATTTTTGAGAAGTCAGAAAGATTCTAGAAGGTAGATGGTTATTGTAATGTAAATAGCATAGTCTAAATATAAGCAAATAAAGATGGGCATTATTAGGGAAGAGAAGAGGAAAATATTCTAGAAGTGGCAATGAAAAGCAATGGGGAAGCATACCCTAGTTGCAAATACAGATGCAGAAATGTTGTATAAGATGGAGACAGAGTTCCTATTGCAGCTATCATACCTATAATTCTTGCTTTTTCTGTCTCCTCCAGGCAAAAATAAGACACTGCATCTCACATTGGTTTTGTTTTGCTCATTTTCATCTCTTATATACTATTAAATGAATAAAGGCAGAGATCAAAGCTGGAACTTTAGAGACAATGGAACTAAAATGCAAAAATAATTCAAGAAATAGTTCCTGATTTAAAAAGAAAGAACTCTGACTGAAAATTTTAAAGACATAAAGTCATTTAAACAATTAAGTGAAAGTGAGGTCACTCAGTCATGTCCGACTCTTTGCGACCCCATAGACTGTAGCCTATCAGGCTCCTCTGTCCGTGAGATTTTCCAGAAGAGACTGACTAAATTATATTTCTTTGGAATTTTCAGGCAACCACAACAAAGTAATCTCCAATAATTTAAGAAGCAAAAATTCAGTTTATAAGAAAGATAACAAGTTGAGTCATCTTAGAAGAGCTAGAATAAGTGGAACATTAGAGCTTCAGAACTATGAAGAAAAACAAACTATGCAAGAATCCCCAATTCAGTAAACGTGTATCTTAGAAGCTAACAGATATTCTCACATATTCAAGGTCTTAGATATTAGATTGGCCAATGTTATGGAAAAACCCAAATGGATTAGTTAGCCAACTCAATAGTATAATGATGCCCTCATATATGTCACCATTAGAAAACAATTGAAAATAAATGAAAGAAATTATCAAAAGGAAAATGCATAAGGAAATTCTGATGCTAATAGCATATTAAAAGAGTTTATTTCAGTAAATATCATGTATGATCAAATTTTAGGTTATTTCCCCAATAAATTATCTAAATCTAAACACACATTTCCCAAATAAATGATTTAAACTAGTAAATTAACCTTCCAAATAGACATTTAACAGTATTCTATACATTGGGATCTTTTCCTGAGGAAAATGTAGGTTTTTACTTTCGGGGTACTGTTATATTCAAGAAAACTTTCCTGGTGGCTCAGACAGTAAAGAATCTGCCTGCAATGCAGGAGATGAGAAGAGAGTTTGATCCCTGGGTCGGAAAGCTCCCCTGGAGAAGGAAATGCAACCCAGTCCAGTATACTTGCCTGGAAAATCCCACAGAAAGTGGAGTCTGGCGGGCTACAGTCCATGGGGTTGCAAAGAGTCAGACATGACTAAGTGATTAATACTATTTTCAAGAAAATATGCTATAATTTTTCTAGTTATATCCAAGTATCTAGTTAATGCTTTCCTTTAAAAAAAAAAAAAACTGTCAACAGTTTCAGTTGCCATAATTTAAGTATAAATAGTATCAGTTCAGTTTAATCGCTCAGTTGTGTCCGACTCTTTGCGATCCCATGAATCGCAGCACACCAGGCCTCCCTGTCCATCACCAACTCCTGGAGTTCACTCAGACTCAGGTCCATCCAGTCCGTCATGCCATCCAGCAATCTCATCCTCTGTCGTCCCCTTCTCCTCCTACCCTCAATCCCTCCCAGCATCAGAATCTTTTCCAATGAATCAACTCTTCGCATGAGGTGGCCAAAGTACTGGAGTTTCAGCTTTAGAATCATTCCTTTCAAAGAAATCCCAGGGCTGATCTCCTTCAGAATGGACTGGTTGAATCTCCTTGCAGAACAAGGGACTCTCAAGAGTCTTCTCCAACACCACAGTTCAAAAGCATCAATTCTTCGGTGCTCAGCCTTCTTCACAGTCCAACTCTCACACCCATATATGACCACAGGAAAAACCATAGCCCTGACTAGATGGACCTTAGTCGGCAAAGTAATGTCTCTGCTTTTGAATATGCTATCTAGGTTGGTCATAACTTTTCTTCCAAG